>PVLC010006505.1:0-68897 GCA_004027655.1 Graphiurus murinus
CCGGAAGTTGCAGGTGAAGGCGGGACTTCAGAGATTAGGGCGTGGAACTTAAACTTCTAAGGGGTGGAGTTAGCTTAACTCAAAGAACTTCCAAGGGGTGGAGTTAGCTTAAAACTCTCCAGATTAAAAAAAAGCTAATTCTATGAAACCTCCCGACACCTCCTTCTACCTAACATTTCCTTTCTAAGCTACCTCAACAGGAGGATCCGGGTTCATGGCCAGCCTCAGCTACTTAGTGAGGCCTTCCGCAAGTTAGTGAGACCTTGTTTCAAAATAAAGACTAAAAAATAGGGCTAGGAATGTAGCTTGGAGGTAGAATGCCCCTGGGTTCAATCCCCAGTACTGAAAAAAAAAAAAAAAATCCAGTGACAGCACAAACAGCACCTGACCAGGACCCATGCTTGAACAGGACTTTTGGTATAGATTCATTTGACTGGTTTGATGAAAACTCACAGCATCAGCCAGCAGGAAGAATTAGAACTAGTTTCTTTTCAGTTCACCATCTAAAAAATCCATTCCCATGAGTTGCCATATGAATGAAGCAATAGTTAAAATCCACAAGAGGGGTTTTTGTTGTTGTTTTTTTCTGGTACTGGGCATTAAACCCAGTGGGGCATACTACCTCTGAGCTACACCCCAGCCCTATTTTTTTATACTTTATTTTGAAACAGGGTCTCACTAAGTTACGTAGGGCCTCACTTGTAGCTGAGGCTGGCCATGAATCTGCGATCCTCCTGTCTCAGCCTCCCAAGTACTGGGATTACAAGCATGCACCACCATGCCCAGCCCACAAGAGGTTTTATAGAGCTTGGAACAGATAAAGAATGTTTACTTGAGTGTCCAGTGCTCTGTGCATGTTAATCTAACGCATTCTTCATTCCACCCCATAATGTGGGTGCTACTGTCATCCTAGTTCACAGATGAGTCTGAGAGATTCGAGGCTTTCAGTCTCACAGCTGGTAGGTGGCAATGGCTTTCCCTATTGCATCAGCTACTACCTAGAAGTATGTCCTTGAACAAATCATTTTCCTTCTATGGGTCTTTTTTCATGTTAATTACATCAATGGTTCTGCAGATTAGGATTTTCCCAATTATAAAGTCCACAGGCTTCAGTTCAGGAATACAGGTCAATTACACAGTTCAGGGGCCGGGCGTGGTGGCTGAGACCGGAGGATCTAGGTTCGCGGCCAGCCTCAGCTGCCTAGTGAGGCACTCCGCAACTTAGTGAGACTCGGTTTCAAAATAAAGAATAAAAAATAGGGCTGGGGGTATAGCTCGGAGGTAGAATGCCCCTGAGTTCAATCCCCAGTACTGCAAAAAAAAAAAAAATTACACAGTTCAGATGCTTCTTACCACTACTCCTAGGGCTTTGAGTCCTAAGAAAAATTACTGGCTTTTTTTTCCTTAAAATTCTACACAGTTCAGATGCTTCTTACCACTACTCCTAGGGCTTTGAGTCCTAAGAAAAATTACTTTTTTTTTTTTTTCCTTAAAATTCTATACTGATTTTAGCCGGGCGTGGTGGCGCACGCTTGTAATCCCAGCATTCGGGAGGCTGAGACTGGAGGATCCGGGTTCGCGGCCAGCCTCAGCTACCCAGTGAGACACTCCGCAACTTAGTGAGACTCGGTTTCAAAATAAAGAATAAAAAATAGGGCTGGGGGTATAGCTCGGAGGTAGAATGCCCCTGAGTTCAACTCCCAGTACTGAAAAAAAAAAAAATTCTATACTGATTTTAAAAACTAATAATTTAAAACACACACACACCCCAAATGGTCCACAAAACATTTTCCCTAGCTGAATGTAAGTGGCTCACACTTGTAATCCTAGTACTTTGGGAGGCTGAGACAGGAGGATCACAGGTTCAAGGACAGCCTCAGCAAGTAGTGAGATACTCATCAACATAGTGAGACCCTGTTTCAAAATAAGGCTGGGGATGTAGCTTGGAGGTAGAATGCCCCTGAATTCAATCTCCATTGCAAAAAAAAAAAAAAAAAGTCCCCAATAAACAAAAAATACATTAATCCCCAATAAACAAAAAATACATTTTCCTTTCTGATGCATTATCATTAACCAGTCTTTTACTATTTCCACCACTGATTAAGACTGTGGTGGCCTATGGTGATTAATTAGGACACAAATCACTTCAGTTCCAACTGTACCCATATTCTGCTCTGGCAAAATTCAATGAATTTTCCGTGGTTTATTCAACTTTTTTTTTTTCAGTACTGGGGATTGAACTCAGGGGCATTCTACCTCTGAGCTATACCCCCAGCCCTATTTTTTATTCTTTATTTTGAAACAGGGTCTCCCTAAGTTGTGGAGTGCTTTACTAAGTAGCTGAGGCTGGCCAGGAACCCGGATCCTCCTGTCTCAGCCTCCCAAATGCTGGGATTACAAGGGTGCGCCACAACACCCGGCTGGTTTATTCAACTTTGATGTTCATTCAACATCGAAAGCTGGCCACTTTACCTCACAGAGGGTCCACAGCTTACCAGGTCTTAATTTTTCCCTGTAGTTCCCAGTATAACCTTTCTTGAAGTTTTTAATCATTGTTTCAAGAGGAGTCTGCTTTCCTTGTGTCCCTCCCATTTCAACATGACACAGAAAACAAACACTTGCTTCATTTGCCAGTCCCCTCATAGAAATATTTCAGGCCCGTTAGCTTTGGCAGGCTAGGATCCTGGGTATCACATCAATGTTGCCCTGAGTCATATGAAGTCACCCTAGAACCATAGATCAGAACTCCTCACTTGCTTCGGCTCTGTGGACTGGGATTGGAATCTGCAGTCCGTTGTCGGTCTTAGTCACACACCACAGTCATCACACACTCAAAATCCTTCCTTCCCTCGTGGGTCCTGGTTTCCTGACAGTCACCTAGTACTTGGAGGACCATGGGGGTTGATCAGGACAGGTCTCTAGATGCCCCTCGGGCTTTCCTACTATGATTCAGATATCTGCTTATGTGTCTTCTTCAATCCCGAGTCTGTGCTTCTCCTCAGGTGGCCATGAGGGATGTCAGCTCTACTCCCACACAGGGGCAAAGGAGTCCCCGGCATGCTCAGTGGTCCTGTGTCACCAGGGAAGCTGAGTTCCCCCATGACCATTCAAGGGAGAGGCAAAATGCCCCAGCCGGGATCTCCTGTATTTCTCCACATTGGGCACCAAATGTTGCAGAAGGCCAGGCATAGAGGACCCGGAGACCAGTTTGGGAAGGAGAATTTCTTTATATCTGCTATTGGGGCCCAGAGGATCTAAGTCTGATCCCCAAATGGCGGTAGGATACAGATTTATATAGCCTCAGGGCAGCGGGGCAGGTCTTGATTCGTTAGACAGGTGTGGAAGCTTGGGTTAGGTTTCAGTTTCTTTTCTTGAGTCTGATTTCCTCTAACTGCTCCCATGTGGAACATGCATTTGGTGGGGAGCCTAGTTAAAGGAAATGAGTTTGAGATAGTTTCAGCACCATCTTAGGTTCCTGCCTCAGAAAAAGGACAAATCCCAGGCCTTAGAAAAATACTTCTGGGTTTAAATCTGTTAAGAAGTTTACTTAGTCTCTAACAAGATTTGCATACCCAGGCATGGTGGCTCACAATTGTAATCCCAGTACTTGGGAGGCTGAGACAGGAGATTGCAGGTTCATGGCCAGCCTCAGCAATTTAGTAAGACTTTGTTTCAAAATAAAAAGTAAAATAGAGTTGGGAGTGTAGCTCAGAGGTAGAATGCCCCTGGGCTCAATCCCCAGTAAAACACACACACACAAGCATGCACATCAAACGTTAGAGAAAGAATTCAGCACTAGGTTTCTTGTGGTGATATGTTAAGAAAACGGAAAGGGCTGGACTTGGTGTTGCTTGCCCGTAATCCCAGTTCTTGGGCAGCTGAGATAGGAGGATTGCAGATTCAAGACCCGCAACTCAGTGAGAGCTTCAGCACCCTAGTGAGACCCTGCTTCAAAATAAAAAATAAAAAGGGCTGGGGATATAACTTGGAGGTAGAATGCCCCTGGGTTCATTTTCTGGTACCACAAAATAAATAAATAAAAATTAAAAAGAAAAGAAAAAAGAAAGGAAGAAGAATATAGAGAGGAAAAATGGACCTTTTGGGCAAAGACACCCTCCCCCCAATTTACTGTTTTGTTTTGAAGATGTAATGAGGGTCCCCAGCCTAAATAATCTGGAATAGCTCCAGTCATATACACAGCTATCTCTTTGTATAACAAAAATAAAGAACATATATTCAGTAAACAGGAGCTGCAAACATGCACGTTAATGGATATTTGGATATTTTTACGTATTCCTCTCTCCTCACAACCTTCATTTCTCTGAAACAATCCTATCATACATTTGAGCAAATAATAGTCTTTAAAATGATCAGGAGTTAAACATTGAGTTAAGTTTGTTCATCTTTCAAAGTAAGAAGCCGGGAGTGGTGGCACACGCTTATAATCCCAGTACTTGGTAGGCTGAGACAGGAGGATCGCAGGTTTGCGGCCAGTCTCAACTACTAGTGAGGCCCTCTGCAATTTAGTGAGACCCCGTGTCAAAATAAAGCATAAAAAATAGGGCTAGGGGTATAGATCGGAGATAGAATGCCCCTGGGGTTCAATCCCCGGTAATACACATACACATACACACACACACACACACACACACACACACACGCACGCACGCACGCACGCGCACGCGCGCAAGAAAAAGAAAAAAGTGAGAAATTCCCGGAGGAACAATTACAGCAGCCCCTAATGCTTTGAGAAGTTCATACAAGCCTAGGCCGAAGTTCGTATTTTTACGTTGTGTCTAGTTTTCCTCGGCAGACAAGTTGTTTTGAATTAGGCTGTACTATTAAAGTGGAAAGTTAAACCAGGCATGATGGCCCATGCGCATAATCCCTATACTTGGGAGGCTTAGACAGGAGGATGGCAGGTTCTGCCAGCTTTAGTAATTTAGCGACTCTGTTTCAAAATAAAAATAAAATAGGGTTGGAGGTGTTAACTCAGAGGTAGAATGCCCCTGGGTCCAATATCCCTCGTACCACAAAATAAATAAATAATAAAATAAATAAATTAAAGTCCCTTATTTTGGGTAATGTTAGGTATAATTCTATCAGGAAAGAACACCTCGCCCGGCTTCTCACGATCGTTCTTTTCGTTTAAGCCTCCGACTCACACATTTGGCGTGACACCTAATTTATGTCAACAAGAAAAACTCTAGCACTGGAAAAGGGGAACTGCCTCAGACCAGCAAACGGCGGGAGCCGTGAAGGGCATCCCGGGAGTTGCAGTCCCGGAGGTCCGAGAGCTTGGAGCCTTGTGCCCCCCAACCCCGAGTGGATCGGCCGGGTTCTTCCGGCCCTGGGGAGTTCTGGGAAATGTATGCTAGGACTCCTTCCGGAAGCCGCCGGGCCGCCGAGCGCGGCGCTCGCTTTCCCGAGGCCTTCTGGGAAGTGTAGTTCAGGAACTCGGGGTAGCTGAGCCGCTTCCGCCGGGCAAAGCGAGGCCGCCGCCTTCTTTTCCGTCTGGGAGGTGAGTCCGCCGTGCGCCCCCGCCGCCCCGCGGAGCCTCTGCAGCCCGAGCGTGGGACTCGGGCCAGTTGGCCAGCGGTGGAACGGGGAGAAGCCGCGGCCGCTGAGCGGCGGAGGGCGGAGCTGTGGCTCCTCCCCGCCTCCCGAGCCCCGCGGCCACTTCCTTCGGAACGGGACAGCTAGTTGTCGCTACCTCTGCGCTCTAGTTTCCTCACCTGGAAAGTTGCAGCAGAGCTTGTAGTTACGGGGAAGGCGGGACATTAGAATCAAAAGAGTATCTGGACGGCGGTGGCGCCTGATAACGCCTGCCTTTTGCTATTGATACAGTTCTGTCCTCACAAGCATCCCTTCTACTGGAAGTCCCAGGGAAAAAGAATAAGATCAAGGCTCTGGGAGAATGCAACGACCCTTTAGGGTGATATCCTTAAAGAAATTGGGGGAGCCGGGCGTGGTGGCGCACGCTTGTAATCAGTACTTGGGAGGCTGAGACAGGATCGCAGGTTCATGGCCAGCCTCAGCTACTTAGTGAGGCCCTCCGCCACTTAGTAAGACCCTGTTTCAAAATAAAGAATAGAATATAGGGCTGAGGGTGTAGCTCGGAGGTAGAATGCCCCTGGTACCAAAAAAAAAAAAAAAAAAAATTCTTAACCCCTAAATGAGAGCATGAAGGACTTCTCATAGCTTAGTCCCAGTTACTGCCTATGAATACTTTGTTCTCTTATTTCTCTTTGGTTAATCAGATTTCTTTCACTCAGTAAATTATCACTAGGGCAATCATCAAATTTTTGTTGAGTAAATGTGAGAATGGGCAAGAGAAAAACTCAGAAATGAGTTTATTAATAACATCTCACCACTCTAATTTCAATACATTCTTCTATGACCGTATATATTGAGGTAGGTTTTATGATTTTCCTATTTTAAGGATGAGGAAAATGAGGCAAAGGGTAGATTACTTTTCCAGAGTCACCCAACCTAAAACGTGGTCTTTCAGTTTAAGAGGTCAGCTGCACAGGCCTGTAATCCCAGTTCTTGATAAGCTGTGACAGGAGGATCGCAAGTTCCAGGCCAGCCTCAGCAGTTTAGCAAGACTCAAATTTTTAAAAAAGAGGGGCAGGGGTGTAGCTCAGAGGCAGAACCCCCACCCCTCGGGGTTCAATCTCCAATCTCCAGTACCACCACCACCACCACCAAAACAAAAAGAAGAGTTGGTTTTGGAATTAAACCCAAGCAGTAGGTTTTCAGAGTTTGTATTTTCAATCCCCACGTAATGACCTTCAGTTAACTAGTAATTCTTGTGGCTTACTGAAGGAAAGGAAGTCATTGAGATCAACCCCAAGGAAGGTTGACTGGACTTTCCAGTGGAAGACCTTGAAAACTATGCCATTAAAAACAAAAACAAAAACAAAAAAACAACAACAAAAAAAACTTAAAACATTTCGTTTATTTAGTGTTATTCTATGTCAAAATAAGCCATATTTTGGTTATAGAAGTAACATGCTCAATATGGAGATACACTGTCCAATCCAGTAGCTATCTGTGCCTTATGGATACTGGAAATGGGGGTAGTGCAAATTGAGTTATACCATAAGTGTGAAATACAAAGTGGGTTTTACCACTTTGTATAAAAACGTGTAAGATGGCTCATCAATAATTCTTTGTATTGGCTACATGTTGAATTACAGTATTTTGGATAAATTTGGTTTAATAAAATGTATTGCTAAAATTCATCTGTTCTTATTTTTAATTTTTTTTTGTACTGGGGATTGAACACAGGGTTGCTATAACTCTACAGCTACAACTCCAGCCCTATTTTATTTATTTTGAAACAGAGTGTCCCTAAGTTATGGAGCACTGGCCTCAAATTTTTTTTTTTTTTTTTTTTTTGCGGTACTGGGGATTGAACTCAGGGGCATTCTACCTCCGAGCTACACCCCCAGCCCTATTTTTTATTCTTTATTTTGAAACAGGGTCTCACTAAGTTGGGGCGTGCCTCACTAGGTAGCTGAGGCTGGCCGCGAACCCGGATCCTCCCATCTCAGCCTCTCGAATGCTGGGATTACAAGCGTGCGCCACCACGCCCGGCTTATGGCCTCAAATTTTCAGTCCTCCAACCTCAGCCTCCTAAGTACTGGAATTACAGGTGTGCAATCAGCAACAAATACTAATTTTTTTTTTTCACTACTGGGGATTGAACCTAGAGGCATTCTACCCCCTGAGCTACACCCCCAGCCCTGTTTTATTCTTTATTTTGAAACAGGGCCTCAGTAAGTTGTGAAGGGTTAGGGTTAGGGCAAAGGCTGGTTACAAACCTGGGATCCTCTTATCTCAGTATCCCAAGTACTGGGATTACAAGTGTGCACCACCACTCCCAGCTACAAACACTAAATTTAATCAGCATATATTCTCATTCTAGAAAATAAAGAGACTAGAAAACTACTTAAAATTTGATGATGTCCCTTTCATTGTTTTTAATTGTAGGTTAAGTTATAGGCCTACTTTTTGTTATAAACCATCCTCAGAATTTATCATAATTCTTGGGCTTTTTGTTTGTTTATTTGTGTGGGGCTGGGAATTGAGCCCAGGGGCATTCTACCTTTTAGCTACACCTCCAGCCCTATTTTACTTTTTTTTTTTTTTTTTTTTGCGGTACTGGGGATTGAACTCAGGGGCCTTCTACCTCCGAGCTATACCCCCGGCCCTATTTTTTTTTTTATTCTTTATTTTGAAACCGAGTCTCACTAAGTTGCAGAGTACCTCACTAGGTAGCTGAGGCTGGCCGCGAACCTGGATCCTCCGGTCTCAGCCTCCCGAATGCTGGGATTACAAGCGTGCGCCACCACGCCCGGCTTACTTTTTTTTTTTTTAAATCAACAGAAAGCACAACAAGAGTTGCAATGTCCTTAGTGTGTTTGCTACTCCAGCTAATACAATGCATTGTGGCACAAAGTATGAACTCTGTAAATATTTTTTCAAAGAATACATGAAATTCCTCTTCATGAATCCTCAAGCTTGATACAGAGTCCTCTCTTTTTTTCTGCTTTCAGAATACCAAATATAAGTCATTAAGTATTTCACTGTTATAATGTTTATCATGGTATATTATAATTACTGACTTGAAACTTTCACCCGTGGGTATGAGTAATATTAGCTGTATAACTTCTAGTGAGACTACAGGCTTATTCTGTGCTGGGCCAAGTGCTACATCGCTTAAAACTCACCATAAGTTTGTAAGGCTAACATTGTCTCTGTTTTACACTGTAGAATGGAGAGTTTACTAACAAAATTTTTACATCCCTCTTCTGTGACAAAGCTACCTCATATTCAGTCTGGTTACAAAGTTGACTGTGCCCCTAACTAAAATCCTGTACTTTCTATTTTAGCAAAAAGTATAAAAATGTTTTAAAACATATTTGTTTCCTGGTACTGAAAATTATTAAATATCAGACTATCAGATCAATTCATAAATAAGATGAAAAAGAGCTAAGAATTTGATAATACTGAACTAATATACTGTAATCTCCATCTTAAAATTTGGTCCCCTTTAAGCTTTCACTGCTAAGGACAAACCTCATGACTAATTGTCTCAGAGAGAGGGTGTAGACACTGCCACTAACAAAGAGGCCATTGATTAACTTTGAGCCTGAAAGCCAACTTTCTCTACCTCTTTAGAAAGCTATTTCAGAGAAAGTCTGGACATGAAATTGCATACTATAATAAGTGAGACTATATAATTTTTGCTTCTCAATCAGGTAGAATTCAAAAATTGTGTTAAAGGTTTTTAATTATTGTAATTCTTTTTTGTCCCCTAGCAGTTGATAAAATTCTAGAGTTCAAAATTGTGTGTGTGTGTGTGTGTGTGTGTGTGTGTGTGTGTGTGTGTGTTTGAGGGGTGGAAGATTATTGGGAATTGAAACCAGAGGCATTCTACCTCTGAAGTACACCCCCAGCTCTTTTTATTTGTTTATTTTTAGTTTTTGTTTGTCTTTGAAACAGAATCTCACTAGGTTGCTAGAGTTCTACTAAGTTGCTGAAGCTAGTCTTGAAACTGTGATTCTCCTATCTCACCTGGGATTATAGGCATGTGCCACAATGCCTGGTTTCAAAGCTAATATATTTACTATATTTTTTCTCCAACAGTATCAAATATTGTATGATGGTCCCTTCAAAGTTCCTCTTTTTAAAATTATTGTTAAGATTTCTAAATGTTGCTGGGTGTGGTGGCGCACGTTTGTAATTCCAGCATTTGGGAGGCTGAGACCAGAGGATCTGGGTTCGCCGCCAGCCTCAGCTACCTAGTGAGGCACTCTGTAACTTAGTGAAACCCTGTTTCAAAATAAAGAATAAAAAAATTAGGGCTAGGGGTATAGCTCGGAGGTAGAATGCCCCTGAGTTCAATCCCCAGTACTGCAAAAAAAAAAAAATTCTAAATGTTAAAATAAATGACCTGGAATTAGGGACAATATTGGGAGGCTGAAACAGGAGGATCGCAGGTTCCAACCTAGCCTCAGCAACTTAGTGAGACTCTCAGAAACTTAGTGAGACCCTGTTTCCAAATAAAATATAAAATAGATCTGGGGTATAGTCCAGAGGTAAAAGACCCCTGGGTTCCATCTCCAGTACCAAAAAGAAAAAGAAAAGAAAAAAGAAAAATCCCACAAAGCACCAAAACTTTTTGATCTCGTTGGAATTGAGAAATAAATGAAACAATATGCTATAGTTAGATATAAATGTCCCCTAAAGAGGTCACTTATTAATACTTGGAGTTGATGTAGTTGAGTCATGAGGGTTATAATTCCAGCAGTGGATAAATCCATTAGATTTGTCTGGGTGGTGACCCAAGCCGGTAGGGTGTACCTGGAGGTGGGTACCTGGGGGTACAGCCTTGGGGATTATACATGGCTCCTCCTCCCCCTGCTCTCTCTTTCTTGTTTCCAGCTTCCATGTTGTAGGGAGTACAACTCATGTGCTCTTCCTCTCTCCACCTCCTGCCACAATGCTCTGAGATCCATGGTCCTTGGCCTCACATCGACTGAACCCAAACCCATAAGAAAATAAATCTTTTCTCTAGGTTATGTGGTCAGTATTTTAGATTATTGCTGTAAAAATGCTGACCAAAACAGAAAATGGTGCCAGAGAAATGGTTCCAGGAAGCGCTGCTATATCTATGTCTGACCATGTGGCGTGTGATTCTTTGGAACTGGTTTGTGAGAGGAAATTGGAAGGGCCAGCATGTGCTAGAAACAGACAGTAGAGAATGTGCTCAGGAGATTTGAGAGGGCAAAGAGGACTCCACAGGAAAATGGAATAGAGTCCATGTGTTTTAAACTTTGCGTGAGTCTGAATTTAAAGACAATGGGCTAAGTTAACTAGTGGAGGAAATCTCAAAACAACAAAATATCCAAAGCGTATTATGGATATTGGTGTCTCCATTCAGGGAACTGTACACTGAATTTTAGGAGTAGAAAGTAAATCAGAGAGACTTTATAGTTTTCTGTTTGGCTGGAAAGGTACATGTAAAGCTGGGGCTCAGAATGATGTCATGGAAGGGAGTAAGCTGGCTGAAAGGAAAGAGGCAGCAGTAGCCATGATGGAAGCAGCAGATGGAGTTGGACCTGGGGCAGCCCAGATGGACTTGGGGCCAGCGACTGCCTCGATGGAGTGGGCCCAGAGGCTGTGAATAAAAAGGCCCCAGTGGCAATGATTAAGGAGGGTGTGACTACCTTTTCTGTCAGCAGCCCATCTCAGAGCCCATGTAATTCTGGATTTTCTAGAAAAAGGGGGCCATGGAGGCTTCCTCCCAGATTTCAAAAAATGGCCAGGAAGCCAGGCAATACGTGGCAGGGTCAGAATCCCTGCAAGCAGGACCAAATGGGGCACTTTGTGAAGCTGTGAGGGTGAAGCCAAGGTTGCAAGAAAAAAAAAAAAAAAGATTTAGACATGCCAGAAATGTGGAATGACTGCTAGGAAAGGCTGCTAGCTGAGAGCCACAGAGCCAGGCTGGGAAAGGCAGTAAACCATCCATTGCAATCCATCAGTATGGTTTTTCCTCCTCCTGCAGTCCCTTTTTCTTGCTTTTGGCCTCCATGACGTGGGAAGCACAGCCCCTGTGCTCTCCCTCTCCACCTCCCACCACCATGCTCTTAGACCCAGGATCTCAGCCTCACATGGCCTGAACCCAAAACTGTGAGAAAAGCAATCTTCTTTTCTCTAAGTTAGGTGCTCAGGTCTTTAGATAATGGCTGTGAGGATACTGACTTGTAATAATTCCCGTATTGTCCATTTAGAGAATCTTCTTTTCTGTTTTGGCAAAAACAACAATAAAATACTTTAATATTGCCAGAGGAAGCCAGGTGTTGATTTTATTTATCTATAATTCCTTTCTTTGAAGCACAGCCCTTTTCTGACTCCATGGGTTAGAACTGGATCCCAATCACAGTGGTTGCTGACTCATTCGCATTACAAGGGCCAGTACTTGATTCAAACTGGGTCATGGAGGTTATTCTCCCAGAACCTGAGCTCTTCAGCACCAACTAGTGAAAAAGCGGGTGGGGCAGCTGAATTTCTCAGGCTATCAACATGGATGTGCAATCCTCACTTTTCCTACTTGCATTTCATAAGGGCCCTCAATTGTGTCTTGGTGTTTAGGTCTTCCTTAAATTATTTGAATTTTTGTGCTATATGTTTCCCTTCCTTTTTGGTTTTCCAGATTCAGTCTCTGACTCTTTCTTCACTGGCAGGGCCACAGAAGCTGACACCCCCCTCACCCCCCATGAACTGAAACACCAGGACTCCTACATATGATCACCACTCTGAGCCAATGGAAGGAACCAGGACAGAGGATAGAAGAATACAAATGTGGACAGGAGGGGAAGCCTCACCATAGCTTAGTTTTTGAAGGTATCCTTGTATGGCCACAACCTCGGTGGCGATGTCAGTGGTATACATTGTGCCTGTTCAATACTAATTTCCTATCTTTGCCACTTTAAGAGTTGTAATGGCTTCTCGCTTTGGTGAGTTCCAATATGGCTACTTCACATGCATGTTGGCCCCCTTAACTCACCTGTATCTCTGCAAATAATACTTTCATTAAAATATCTTCAGTTAGATCTGCTGAATGTGTTATCTTTTTCTTGCCAGTACTTTGACAAGTCACATTTCCCAGAATATGTCTAATAAATTTCTTTGTAAGGGTTAGTGTTTGTTTCCCACATCAAAGGAGTCACAGATTATTTGTGAAAATTATTTAGTTATTTTTCGTTTTGTGTATGTGTGAGGATATTAACCAAATATATATGAATGCTTCGAAATGTACTCTCTAGAGAATATTATGTTAAGTAAGATTCGCCAGTCACAGAAAGTGAAGGATCATGTGTTTTCTCTCATATGTGAAAGCTAGGAAGAAGTTGGGATACAAGAGGGGCTACAGATAGAGGAGAAACCCCAGTGCAGCAATGGAGGGAGTCTAGGAACGGGAGGTGGAGGGAGGGAGACTTGATGAAGGAAACAGTTCAATTTACACAATGTACCTGTTCAAAATTATCAAAGCCAATCTCAACATCTTATACAGGTAAGAGGAGAGAGTAGGGCAGGAGTTGGGGAAGGAAGCTCACCAAACGCCTTGACTATTTATGTCTCTGTCACTCTGAACTTCATTATGATGTGAGATTATAATCCACCAACAAAATTATACTAAAAATATGTGCTCTCTAAAAATATTAATCAGCACCCCTTGTTTTTGAAAAATTTCCTAAGCTATTTCTTTTTAAAAATAATCTTTGTAAAACATAAATTGTAAATCTAATATACATTCTACCAGTTCAAGTTAAATAAAACATATGGCTTTATCCTGGATTTCTCTGTTTCACTTCTACTTTATATTCAGTCTGTCAGCAATTACGATTTCCTCTACATTCTAAGTCTTTCCATTCCTTACTACTTTGCCTTCTTTTAATATAAACTCAAGAACTATAATCAGAGTGCATTTTTACAACAGAAGACCCACCAGGTTGTAACACTAATCCCAATCCTCTCTTGGGGTGATTATCCAAGTAAGGCTCACAGTCTTGACAATGCCCCCCTAAAACTTGTTACTCCTCTGATCTCACTGCCTACCTTCCACTACCCCAAACTCTGCTCTAGTCACATAAATTGGCTTTTTCTTCTTCAAACCCAACAGGCCTGCTTCCACATGAGAACAGAACATACACTGTTCCTTCTGCCTGAAAAGTTTTTCTCTCACCTTAAAGAGGTGTGAGCTTAGGTGATCCTCTCAGTAAAGCCTTCCCTGATCACTGTATACAAAACAGGCAACTTCTCTAATTGCTTCTTATCTCAAATTCCTGCTTTATTTTTCTCCACTGCACAAGACACAAATGCTCAGTATTTTACTTCTGTATTTGTAGATTGTCTGCCCTACCCAGTGGAATGTAAGTCTCTGTGTTTCTAGTACTTAGAACAATGACTGACATCTAGTCATATTCAGGTTTTTGAATGAATGAAATAATGAAGATATCTTCTGCCCCTCCAAGATAAGAAGTCGACAGCAAAAGATCAAATGATTATATATTAGTAACTATATAATTATTTTAATTCTTACTTTTAACACAACTGACTAAATGTTTAAGGGAATTTTTTAAACAGGTGAAAAATTCAGCATATTTCCATCATATTTATTTAAATTTTCTACGTAAGTATTTTTTCATTGCAGAACTAGGGTTGTTTCATTCTGTACCAAAAACACGTTGATAAAATTTTTGAGTCAATGTTATAATTGAAAATTAGTCAAGTGACATAATACAAGAGACAATAACCCTAGATTTTAGTTTTGGGAATTTAACAAAAAAAATTAGAAAAAAAGAGAGAAGAGATAAATCCCATTAATGCAATTTTCGATAGAAATGTGACTTTTCAATAGAAATTTAGTGGGAGTTTAATATGGAACTTATTAGAATTTAAAGGAAATAAAAGTAGATTACATTTGGATTTTTAAGAATTTAATAAATGAATGAAAGGCCCTTATTCATCAGCAGCCTGGAAGATGGTTAAGGGGAAAACCAGATATTCATCCAAGACCATAACTTGACTAAACTATTCAGAAAGAGCAAGTTTTGGAATTAAGGAAAAACTGGCCATCCAAAGGATAATTCGAAGAGTAAGAAATACAGATTCATAGAATATTAGAACTAGAACTAGCTTAAGGCAACTAATGTCTTGGCTGTAGAGTTCAGTTGAAATAATTTATACTATGCTTCATGAATTAATAAGAACCCATTAAATTTCTGCAGAAATGGTGACTTTGGATGTAATAACACAAATTGGAAGTGTTAGTAAGCAGTATCTGAAAAACTTATGAATGAGCCATGAGGGTCCCATTTGGAGGAAGACAGAGAAGCTTCTTAAGAAACCTCATATCAAAGAAAGAGGCCAAAAGCTGTGAACCTGAACCACCAACACAGCCAAAGCAGGACAGAGTGATTTTTTTAGTTCAGTGCAATGCCTGTTGCTGTCATAAGCACTGGCTACTATCATGTATGTCAGAGAAGAAGTGAAAGAACTATTTCACTAGCATTTGCAAAACAGAGAGTAGATTGATTGTTTTCTTCATGACAAAGCTTAACTCTAAAGAAGACAGTTCCCTTCATTGGTCTATATTCACTCACATGCAGTTATAGGCTGGATAGCTATGTCCCAGTAAACAATAAATGGCATATCTGATAGTAGTAACAATATTATAAGGGAGCTGAGAAATTCCTATCAACCAGTGATGTAACAGCATTTGCAATACTGTAGCACAACATATTATTCACGTTTATAGTGACCGATGTAAACAAACCTATTGTGCTGCTAATCATATGAAAGTATAGCGCATAAAATTATGTATAGTGCATAACACTCAATGCTGATAGTAAACAGCTACGTTATTGGTTTTTGTATACAGTGTACAATATTTTCAGTCATTATTTTCGACTGTCCTCCCTCTTTTTACTAAAGAAATTGTTTACTGTAAGACAGTATGTTGTGTCATACTGGCAGCAGAGCTTCATACATCTCACATCTAACCATTTACTCTGTCTCCTGATTTCATCACTTTTTCTTATGTTTGCCTTAGTCTTGTGTTGTTTTGTTCACCTTGGCCCTAGGAATGATGGGCGCACTCTATGATTTTGTACAATGATGAAATCACCTAACAATACATTTATAAAACATAGCCCCATTGTTAGTGATGCATGAGCATATTCATATATACAATTGCCACAGGCACACCGGCAGGCAGCTGGGACGGCGTGTTCACTCCCCTGCAGCAGAGCAGTGCCCACTGGGATAACATGGAGGCTATGGAGTCCATGTGCAGACGCCCTGTTGGTCATGCAAAGTCAGATCTCCACAGGGTCTTCCATCATTGGTGGAGCAATAGTGCTACAGAGAGTGAACTTATTAGAACAAAGACATTTTAGTTACTTCTAAATGTAACCTCATGTTTATTCACTAGTTGATGAAGAATATGGGAATTTGGTTTAGATAAGGAATAATGTTCCTTCCTCTCAAAATAAGACATATCTTGAAAATGATCCCTAATTTGAAGATCTGCAAAGATTATTTTTATCATTGGCATCATTAAATATAGATTTTTTTGTCAACTGTGAAAAAAAATATGGGACAACAGAATAGTACAGCATGTCTATCCTTCAATTACTAAGAGGCAGTAATAAGTGTGCGTAATTAAAATTCAGAAAGTAATAACTGAGTTGATCCTAGTTTATTTGGACTAATAGGAGACGGCAGCTAAAGAGTGAAGTTGACTTTAGTAATGTTTTACTTAGTGCATCCACTTCCCATATCTGACAGCCTTCCAATTTTATTTTGGGTAGTGACGTCTCTGATTATGAGTTATCTTAGTGGCATACTGCATTAATCTTGTTCCTCCCCCAGGAAATCTGAAATGAGGCAGAGGCTGTTATTTAAAATCCCTTTTATTCACTCCAGGAGAACTGATGTATGGACACATGACCAAAATGCTTTCTCTCCTAGAGTTTTTGAATCCTGAAAAGGGTGAGAATAGAATGAGATATGATTTTACTTATGTATTTCATCCAACCATGGCACATAGATGAGAATAGTAAATCCCTTCTACATCAAAATTCCCTGGAGATTATTAGTTTCTGTATTCTTCACTATGGTTTCGTCAGCTTCCTTTTTAATCCTGTGAATGAGGGAAGCAGTTCAAATACTGCTATGTCCATATATGAGTATCATCAATCTCATTAATATGCCCTAGGAGGGGGATGCGAGGGGAGGGGTCTAGAGGGAAACACACCGACTACTGTGTGCATTTATGTTTGTATCACTTTAAACCTCACTGGAATGTATACTTACAATGCACTTCGTATACTTGTAATACAAAGAAATCTTGTGAATATTCCTTTTGCTTAAATTAGTTTCTGTGGCCTGTAATAAAATATCTTGAAATGGAAAATGGTGGCAAAAGTAGGGTGCAAATATTCAGCACTGAGGACATATGGGATATTTTAAATTAATTGTATTTCTGAGACAGAGTTAAAAGCAACAAAACTTCCATGAATAATTTTGTAATAGAATAAAGAAACAGTACCATATGAAGTGGTCAAATAGCTAATTAAGTATTGCCTGTGGTTACCTAGGACGAATTGCCCATTGAGAGAAAAATTCTGAAGAGCCAGGTAACTTGCTATGAATCCATACATATAAATAGCATGTGAAATTTCTCTTTTATTGTCTTCATATCACTTATTATTATTTGATATATTCTATTTAATTGTTAAATTGCTATTATTGGACTTTTTCCACTAGAATATAAACTACATAAAGGCAGAGACTTTGTCCATTTTGCTTGCTATGTTAATCCCCTAGAGTTCTTGGCCTGTGATAGATGTCGGAAAATAGAGGTGGAAGGAATAAATTAATTCCAGGACAATGGTGTAGTATGTTTGCTCGCTGACAATATGCTGACTATTAAGCCAGTTTCTCAGCTCTAAACTGATCCTTTCTATTCTTGGATCTGGAACCCTGAAAACCACATTTCTCTTTTGTAGCGAATCTCTGTTAGGAGGTGATAGAGGGGACTGGAAAGATGGAAGAGGAAAAAGAACATGTTTCTCCTATTTGTTTTCTATCCCTGTCACTGTCACATAGCAGCAGTTTTGCACAATGACAGTCACAATGCTTCTAGCAGCAGGTGTTTCTCCAGTTTACAGGTTTTCTATATTCACAACCTTCTTAGCATGTTCTCTTTGGAATACTAGACATGGTTGAGGTTGGTCCCTACTTTAGACCTCACAGTCCCTCCATCATAGGAGGAGGAGGGGGAAGGCAGAAGTGTCAGTCCTTGTTTTGCACAATTCCGGTGTGCATGGATCTTCGTTAGGACAGGAGAATTGTGAATGTTGAACACAGAACTGACTTAAACCAATAAAGCAGAGTCCAGGCCTAACATAAATTCCCAGACCTGAACCTGTTCACAAACCCCAGGCCCCTGAATCAAGGCGATTCTGCATAGACTACAGGGAAGATTAAAGTATAATGCTTATTAGAGAGTTTGGGGTTTGATCATCTGGGTTTGCCAGCTCATGTGCTTTTCTCTGCATTCACAGAAAGATTTTCCTCTTATTTCTCTCTATTGTCCTTCACTGAGCCCTTTTCCTTTTTCCTGACAACCATCTCCAAACCAACACAATGGCTGGAGAGCCAGATAACCCCTGTTGTCAATTAGTCAGCATAGAGCTATTGGTAGTGAAGTGATCACAGGCAAATTGAGTAAGAACTTGATAGGTTTAAAATAAAAAATAAAATTTGGAGGGATGTACATCAGAGACAAAATGCCCCTGGGTTCAATCCCCAGTACTACTACTACTACGACTACTACAAAATTTAAGCTGCAGGACCTAGAAGTCTTTTTTGGCATTTTTTATAATTCATAAGCATACAATATTTTATCTTTTTTCTTAAAGAAAACTTTTCATACTATATAATCGTCAGTCCCATCAAACCTGTATCAGACTCTAAAAAGGTGATAAATGAAGTCTTAAAACAGGTCCTTATATCAGTAGCCCAAATGGAGCCATGAATATGGTTATTTAATGAGTTCTTATCCTTTACCAAAAATCACTTTTAATCCAAGACAGCAAGCCATACTTCTTGCCTCAGTGTGCCCTTCAACTCAGAAGTTGTCCTGAAATTTTCAGTTTTTAAAACAAAATATGAGGTGCACTTAGTATTTATACGAGAATCAATTACAAGGAGTTTGGTAGACCTGTCAGGTCCTCATCTAGTAGTGTATGAAACACATTAGGCAGTAAATCCGTACTGTATTCCATGGGAAATTCTGCCAAATGACCAGACATAACTTGCATTTCTCTCTCCAGTGCTTTTCAGAGATGATGCATCTAACACCTCCCTTTCCAGGAAAACATGACGGCATTCACTGATAAAACACATCTCTCTGGACATGAGAGGCCAGGGATGCCTAACTCTTTCAATCCTCCAGTGGGAGTGGAAGAAAGAAGCAATGATGTTGCCACTATCAGGCAGTTGGCATCCTGATCAGTATGCCATTCTGAAACCTGCAAGATGCACAAAACCACCAGGCTATAGTTGGTTATGTTGTAGTAATAATATGCAAACCTTTGACTCTGAATGTGATATTAAATATAAATGAAATAGAGAGGCCCCATGATATTGCACTGTCTACCATTTGTTGTACTGTCTACCATGTGACAGAGTGGTAACAAAATAATAAACCATGAAGCATGAATCAGAATAATGACAGCATTCATGAGTTTTAACTAGTAAAATATTAACCTAATACAACTATGTAGCCGGGCATGGTGGCGCATGTTTGTAATCCAGCATTTGGGAGGCTAAGACTAGAGGATCCGGGTTCGCGGCCAGCCTTAGCTACATAGTAAGGCCCTCCGCAACTTAGTGAGACCCTGTTTCAAAATAAAGAATAAAAAAGTAGGGCTGAAGATGTAGCTTAGAAGTAGAATGCCCCTGGGTTCCATCCCCATTACCAAAAAAAAAAAATACAACTATGTGAGTATGAGTAAAATGATAATGAATTTGAAGTTGCTTGAGTAGAAATATATATACAGTGAAATGAAAAAATCCTCTGCAAAAATTATTTGTAAAAATTATTATTCTATTTTGAAAATTCATGTAATTAATATAAGTATTTCATATATACCTACACAAATACATTTTATCTTAAATAATTGTTTGAAAATGAATTTGGTGGTCAATACTCAAAAAATTAAACAATTTTAATTTTTGATACCCTCTATGTTGAAAGTGTCACAACACATCTTAGAATGTATCCCGATCTTTAATCCACACGTGACTGTACCTACATAATATGAATACATATACATAGATGCTTCTATACACACATATATACATATATGTACATACATATATATTCTGTATTTAAACATACATATAAATATTTCATCCTATTCTAATACATATAAATATTCTACCCTATTCTAATATTTATGTCTATATTAGAATAGGGTAGATTGTGCTATGCTAACAAACTCAAAATATTAGTACCTTAACCCAATAAAACCTATTCCCAACTCAAAAAAAAAAAAAAAAAACAGTGTCCACTTTTGTATTTTGAACCAACTTTCCTCAGCCACAGGCAGAAGCTCCTCAGTATACTCCTGACCTATTCAGTAAGCTATTCTTGTAGGAAAGGCCACATCTTGGTCCCAGAACTCCATCTCCAATCAAAGTTTTAAATCACAGAGTGCTGCATTCTTTGTCCAGTCTGGAGAATCTGTGTCACTATTAAGACCTGAAAAATGCAGGGCTCTTGATTCCCTAGACACATTATCGCTGTTTTACTATCTGATTTGTTCAGTGCAGCAGAAGGTTGTATCTTAGGAAATAGCAGGTGATGATGGTAAACTTATCCAGGTGCACTTATCCCCAAGAGTTGATGTTCCAATTCTGTGCTCCCAGCTGGAGCAAATCATTATAGCCTCTGGCATACAGCATGCAATGGTTAGCTTAGTAAACGGTTCCTTTCCATGTTCCAACTTTAAAAGGTCACCAAACAGCCAAAGTAATGCATTGCACTTTATGCCACACATTTACCACATATATCCCTGCGTGTATCCATGTGTTCTGATATAATCTTTATTAAACAGGAGCACTGTAAACACTCTCCTATGTTATGAACTAAACAAGAAAATAGGAAATATATTAGCATACAAGCCCATTAGATACATTTATGATTCGTTGGAAAGCATCCACCCTAACATCTTATCGCATTACTAATTTGATCCTTACAGTATTTAGCATATTCAATATAGCTTATGCTGCTTTTAGTTAAATTGATTTTCTGGATATCAGATAATCATGTTTCTCTCTGGGTAAAATTACCTATTGTTTTTCCAATTGCCATATCTTACAATTCTCTGTCTCAGTATTTATTTATATATTTTTTCAATGAGACAGAATGTGTGACAAGCTTTCATTTCATGCTTTTAATTATATTATAAACAAAAGTAGGAACAGCTGACTCAGATATTATCTTGTGAATCTGATTTATGCTTTCATGAAATCATAGTGTGTTAGATGTAGACTGTGTCCTAACTCAACAGGAATTATAGTGGTATTTGTCTTTTCAAATGATACTGTTTACCCAAGGAAAAAGGAAGGCAGGCTTCCAAGGCCTCCGTGGCTGCCAGTAACCTGAGGTGCACTTGTGAGGGGGTATTTCCCGCTAAGCATTTGCTGATAAACTTAGAACTGCCATACTGCGTATATCAATTCATATTTAACTGTTTTAAAGATAAGACTGTTTGAAAATAATACAATTCAGAAAGGAGGAGAAATCAAAGGAGAGGGTGAGATAAGGGACATAAGGGAGTAAAAGAAAAAAAATTTCTGGAGGAATTTTTATTGTTTTTCTCTATCAAGACTCTCTTGATTGGGTTATTTTTTTTTTCATTTCACTATTTCATCACCAACATCACAATCTTCAGACAATATGAGAATTCATAATCAGTAATATAACAAGAAAACTTTAAAATTCAATTTTTCTCATTCTTGTGTTTGGATGAAGTAGAATGCTATTAATAACAAATACTGATTGTCTCATGAAATTTTCAACATTCATTAAAAACCAGCAAAGTTCTAGATCAGGAATGGCAAATACTTAACAAAGAATTTGCCCCTCCCCTCAGGTTGTTGAACATTACTAATGGATCATGGCATTGTGTTCCACTGAATCCAGAGGCGTCCTCAAATACCTTTTTGTCTTTTTAATGGCAGTCCGGGAAAACTACCAACTATTTATCAGTGTCAAACAATACAATGCTCATTTGCCTTTTCTCTTCTAGCTGAAATACTGAATGCTGTATCAAAGTATCTCATTTTTAGTAATAATGAGATAATAATCATAATGAGATACATAAAAGAATAATAATGAGATACATAGGAAATAAATAATGAGACACATAAGAAAAGAAAGAATTTTCACACAACTCATTTGGGCACTCTTAAAGTGTTGAGTTAATTTCTGTTCTTTTTTTTATAAGAAATTAAACTAGTTTATGACAATACTCCCACTTTGCCATAGTACACTCACTGCTCCTATATTACAGGAAACTAACCATTTCTTATATCCTGTTCATTTGAAAAATTCTTTGGTTGTTCTGAGCTTCCTATAACAATCACAAAGGAACAAAATCATTTGAAATCTTAATTTTTGTATTTATGAAACTGTCTCCATAACTTCCTTAGCCATAGTAGCTGTTGCTTCTGGCATTTTTTTAAAAAATCAGCTTCTTTAAGATTGCTATGTATGTTATTTATTCTCTCTCTTTTTAATAAATTTCAGATTTAGGATAACCAGGTGATTCCAAAAACTGAAAATGGAGGAGATGAGAAATAACAATAAGCTAGTCTTTCCCTTTCTGGCAATATGCCCTATATGCCAATAAATGGAAGTCTGGCACAAAATGTGAAATATAACTGTATGGGATACTTTATGCACAATACGTACACGAATATTCCCAAATTATCTGAGGAAGCTAATGCTTCTAACTTTGTGTTGACTGGAAAATATGTTTAGTAAATAAGAGAGCATCAGAAAATACCATGATTAAGTCTACTAGACAACTGATAACCATTTCCCAAAAGAACAAAATTCAAAAACATTAAACTATTTCTTTCATGCCCAGCATTTCTGAGGGCATTCTGTGACAAACTGGTATTTTATTAGGAAAACTTTGTCATCTAATCAGGCCTTAAAATTAATGCAGAATGATGTCTGAAAGGTTTTTAATGACTGATAGAAAAGTCTGTAAATTTAAAATTGCTTATCGTTATATTATACTTACTGAATAATTTAATTATTTTAATAAATAATCCAAAAATGAACTTTGTTTATATAATTTATCATAATTCAAGCACATATTTCTTTGTTACTTACAAATTTTCAGACAGTTGGAATTTTGCACATATAAGCCATTCTGGAAAGGTTAAGACAATACTGATATAAACACTGATAGCAACTTATAATTAGAATCAAACATCCTAGTTTTTTGAAATATTATTAGTACCTATTGGTTCATATATAACATTCCAATTATAAAATATTTTCTTTTCTCCACAAAGTAATAAAATTACACAGTTAGCTTCACCTGAGGAGCTTGATTAACACTAAAATGTTTTGGGCTTCATTATCTCTGAAAGCTAACTGCATTTTATTTTATTTCATCTGGTGTATTTTTATGATACTGTGGCTTGTTAGCTCACTCAGAAAAAAATTGACATCTATGGGTGTTTTTGATGAAATTTGATGTTTTCTACACATGCAGTATTACAATTGTACTACCATCGGTTTTTGTTTGTTTTTATTTTTGTTTTTGTTTTGTTTGCTTTTTCCTTCTTCTATTTTTATTTCTCTCTCAATTCTCCTTTTTCCTGTCCACTCATCATGTGCCTCCTAATTAATAACTAAAAGAAAATGACTTTGGGTTTGCAATGCCTACCAGGTCCCAACCACTGAACTTTTATGCTATCTTCTCCATCATCCTATATTACAAAAAAGGATCCGCGTCTATTAATTTATGCCAGATCCCATGAAATAGTCAAAATATGATCACAAAAAGTCCTGGTTATATCTTCATAAAAGGAGTTGGTTTGAAGCATTGTGATAACTGATTGTTTCCCAGCTGTATAAAGGTGTTTCTTGTCTTTAGCACAAGCTCATAATCTAGGCAAACTCATATTTAAGAATACTTATGTTCCAAAAGTTAATTAGCCAGACTATTAGTTTATAACTTAGAAAATAAAATAATGCTGTGCATGCCATGACACAGTAAATAAATAAGTAAGACAATTTACTAAGATAGGGATGACTGGTGTCTACCGGACATTTCTATGGCATCATTCCATTCACTTAAGTGTATTAGATAGTGAATAAATATGTCGAGTTGTTGAATCAAAGGTATAGACAGATATAAAATAATTTTGAAATATTTGAGCATGATAAATGTCATGGAAACTCCTAGTCTTCGTATTTTATTATAATGAGGATTGATCATGTTTATTGCTTTGTTTTTCCCACTTTTTTTCTCAAGCTTGAAATTGTTCTCCGACACCACTACACTTTAAGAACACTGCTCTTTGTCTGCACTCCCACGATGCGATGCATTCTTGTTTTCTCTCCTCTTTCCCAAAACATTCATAAACAACGGGTTCCTTGTAGTGTATGTCTGTGTGTGTGTGTGTGTGTGTGTGTGTGTGTGTGTGTGTGTTGCTTCTGATCCAAATTTAGTAGAATTTTATAAATGCCAACAAAGCATGGGAGTGCTGGCAATCTTACTATGATGACCATTTTCTTCCTGTTGTACAATTAGGCTTTTAGAACTTTATGCACAGTGATTTTTTGTGATATTGTAAAATATACAGCAATGAATAGTCCTTTTGAAGTCATACTAAATGCATTCAATTTCCTTTATTTTAGTTCACAGCTAAGTTAGTTTATTCTTTATCCTCATCTGTAAAATTAGGAAGACTATATTTCTAAGATTATGGTAATGATTAATTGAGAATATGTTTAAATAAGAGTACCATTTCCACTTTTTTTTTTTTTTTTTTTGCGGTACTAGGGATTGAACCCAGGGCATTCTACCTCTAAGCCACACCCTCAGCCCTATTTTTTATTCTTTATTTTGCAACGGGGTCTCACTAAGTTGTGGAGGGCCTCACTAAGTAGCTGAGGTTGGCCACCAACCCGGATCCTCCGGTTTCAGTCTCCCAAGTACTGGGATTACAAGCGTGTGCCACTATGCCCGGCTCCATTTCCACTTTCTTATTGCTTCTTATTGACTACATATTTTTTAAATTCTTCCATATACCTAGCTCTTATATGTAGCTATGTATATGATGATTTTATAATAACCAACATACTTCATGAGAAGCGTAATATAAAATCTTTTATGAATGGTTTTGTATAGGTATGTGGATAATGAAATTATAAGTTTTTTTGTTGCAAAATGTAGATTCTCATTAATAATAAAATTATATCTTAAAACATGCATTAGGATATGGATGTGCTATCTTTGGCTTGATGTCACTTTTCTTCCCTCTCTGTTTTTTCATATTTGACTACCATCCTTTACTGATGTTTTTTTCTTTAGAAATTTATATATATTTATACATATGCATATATGTATTTTTTTCTCCTTTCAACTCCAGTGCTCTTCTCTCTTCTTCCCTTTCTTTCTTACTTCATGATACCAACATTCTAGGACAGTATCTGGAAGTTTATCTTTATAGCTGGAAGTTCCTTAATATTTAACAAAATTCAGTGAATTTACAGATTATTAGGAAACAATTATGAACATAATTTTTGTTCACTATCATAGCAAAATTAATCATGCTTAAGTATTTGTAAAGTTTTTCCCCTAAAATACATTTTACTGGTTGCCACAAATAAAACATGCAATGCTTCTTGCAAAGTTCCATGGGAATCCTTTTTGACTAAAATTAAAAGAATAAAACCCAATACAGTATATAGAAGAGAAGCAGTTCTTATTTTAGCAAATTTTTAAAAATTATACTCTCAGGTCATTTAATCATTCTCAATTATTCTCTTTCCATTGGCCTTGAAGTATAATTTATAGACAAGTCTTATTATTTCTTTCCATTTATTTATTTCAGAAATGCTTTTTTTCTTACAGACTTCGTCATAATCACATGGGAAATAGTCATGAGCAAATACAGAAAAATCAGTGCAATCATAGAGCTTAAATTTTATCATTATGTTGGGGGTGGTAAAGAAGTAAAACAATCAAATAGGAAAATAAAATATACTGAATACCAGAAGATAGTAAATGTTTTAAGGGAAAAAAAAAAAAAAAAACTTGAGGAAAATGTCTATGGAGAGCCAGAGGAAAGAGGAATACCTCACTGGTTAAGCAGACAGATGGGGATTAGAAAGCAGAGATAAGGAATTACCTGGGAATCCCTGGACTTCCTGTGATGATTGATGTAAATGCGGATAAAGAGAGTAATGAGATTTTTACTGGCACATAACAGGAGAAGATTTCTGGCCAGAAGAAAGGGGCCTCTCATTCATTCTTACCAGGGATGCAGAGGTCAGGGAACGACATTTTATGAGAGTATGAGAATTTCTAGACCCATTCTGGATTCCAGCCCAGGACGTTTCTTCCACAAAACCCTCCCCTCTTCTCCATCTGTCCCTAGCCCTGTGCTGGTTCAGGCCTACAAAGCCTGGGCCAAGATTTCAGGCTGGATTCCTGAAGCCTATTTTTTTACACAATCAGAGAAAACAACCAAAACATATATTAGTCTTCTTCTCCAAACCCTTCTTGATAAACCTCATAAACATATAATCTGTCTTCTTTCTTCAGTCCCATAATCAGTCATTCCTGTCGTATACTTTTTGTTCAAATTACACAAGTTTGCTCTCAGATCCTAGCCCAGAGCACCCTACTTTAGTCCTAGGTTCCTTCTTCTAGCCATTTATTTGATTGCTAATGACTTTTCTCATTTTTTAACCTAAATCTTCCTTTTTTCTGAGATAGCATTTCAGTATATTTATCTTCAATATGCCTTTCATGAAGCTGAGTTAATTTAGTGCTGCTTCTCAGAACTACCATTCCACTCTAGGTACCTCTTGGTGTGGTATCCAAAATATATGAACATCTAAGTCTACAAGAAATGGATCATGTATTATTAATCTAGCATTCCTAGAGTATAGCAGGCAGCCCATTTCTTAAACAAACAAATAAACCAACTGGCTACAGTAAAACCCTATTTGCTAACCCCGATTTCTTACTTGTTATAATGAGAAATTATTTTGGATATAAATCTTCACCAGCTCTTTCAGTCCATGAGTGCCAAGTAGATTGCTTGAAAAAGAAGTACATTGTTACAAGTAAATAAAGGGAACAGCAAGGGAGGATTCATGTTTATTTATATTTTATCCTGTATACCAGGTTTTAAAGGATCTGCTATAATTAGATGTAGAATGGCCCCTTGAAGTGCTCATCAATTGGTGTTTGGAGTTGACATAATTGAGTCATGAGCATTGTGATCCCAGCAGTGGATACATTATCCTTTGTAATAGATTTATCTGGGTGGTGGTGAGGCTGGTGGGGTGTGGTCTTCTCAGTCATAAAGAACAGAATTATGTCATTTTAAGGAAAATTGATGAAACTTGAGAATATTATGCTAAGTAAAATCAGTCAGTCTCAGAAAGTCAAGGGTTTATGTTTTTTCTCATATATGGAAGCTAAAGAGAAAATAGTAAATATTAGGGACTTTAAATAATGTGGAGAGCCAGGTGTGGTGGTGCACGTTTATAATCCCAGGACTTGAGAAGCTGAGACTGGAGGATCCAGGTTCGTAGCCAGCCTCAGCTGCTTAGTGAGGCCCTCTGCAACTTAGTGAAACCCTGTTTCAAAATAAAGAATATAAAATAGGATTGGGGGTGTAGCTCGGAGGTAGAATGCCCCTGGGTTCCACCCCCAATAGCTCAAAAAAATAAAAAATAATGTGGACAGAGAGACCTGTAGAGTAGTGGGAGAAAATCAGGAAGGGGATGGAGGAGCAGAGGATAAAAAGGAGAACTGAGGAAATAAACAGTTCAAATAATACAATAACAATATATGATAATGTTACTCTTATGTTCATTAACATGTATGTGGAGAGAGAATGGGGGAGCAGTGTAGGGTGTGGAAGGAAATACACCAAGACATGTGTGCATATATGTTTGCATCACATTGAACCTCAAGATGATGTACAATTGCAATGCACTAATAAAAGCTATTCTTAAAAGAATAAAAATAAATATAAGTGCCAGCAAAAACAAAAAAGAAATTAATGAATTCGAATAATAATTCCTTATTCTGTTAGCTGATCATAATGTTTTAAAATAAATACATTTTCCCTTTAGAGCATTCATTACACTAGGGGGTAATCTTTATAGAGAAGAGGCCAATAACTTTCCCTTAGTTTACCAGTTATCATATATTAAGTTGGTTCACTAGTATCCTTTAAAAGTAAGCAATGAAGCTTTGGGAGTGGGGTGGTATTTGATTGCAAGTCATAGATATGAGCATATTTGATGTGTCTCAATCCACTTCAGTTATCATTATAATTATTATTTGTTGATTTTGTTCAAATTGTTCCCTCATCAGCCAGTGAATGCTTCTTCATACGGGCTCTGAAGTCTTTTTGTCATGGTGTAACAATCACTGATAGTTTGCCCCTTCAAAACTTGTCCTTATAATGACAATCTGCGTCATATTAACATGGCACATCCTCTGTCTCATTTCTGCAACCAGACATTTCTCTAAAGTTCTAATTACTTTAAGAAGAAATCATAAAGTATATTGCTCCTACTAAAGAGATATGATGCTTGGCAATTATTTAATAATTTTATTTATTGATTGATTAAAACTACCCCGAATCCATGAGTTGTTTTTTTTTTCTTTCCTTTTTTAAAAATTTTTAGATTGTGTTTTTATTTATTTTTATTGGTGCATTGTAATCATCATCTTAATGAAGTTCAGGTGATAGAGGCATACATGCACACAGCAGTCATTGAGCCCTCCCCCAGGTCCCATCATATTCCCTCCACTTCCTTCCTTCCCATGCTCAGCATGGTGACTGACTTTGATAAGTTTATGTATGTACATCTTGTCCATTGAGCTGTTTCCCTCTTCTCTCTCCCATCTCCCTCAGAGCACTTTCTTCAGTCATCTAAGGTTCTCTTCCTTTGTCTGGAGTCCCTCTTATGTCCAATTTTCTTCCTCTCTTCCATATATTAAGGAGAACATCCAGCTTTTCATTTTTTGTGACTGACTAATCTGCTATAACAATGTTGATAAAAAGTAGGGGTTTATATTAATCTTGGACAGTGCAGACCTCAGAGCAACAAAAGTTATCAGAGATGAGAGAGGACATGACATAATGATAAAGAGGGAAATACCTGAAGGCGATGTAACAATCCTTGATATATATGTGCCTTTGAAAAGCATCAAAATCTGTAAAAGTTGATGGAATTGCCAGAAGAAATTAATAAATCAATGTATCCAGCAAGCAAAAAAATCAGTAAGGTGTAATTGAATTCAGTAAGGCCTCATTGAACAAATGAGTAATTGTAGCAAAATTGCAAAGTCCAAAGTTAACATACAAAAGTCAATTGCTTTTCCATGTAGCAGCAACAAACTAGTGGGATTTTAATTTTTTTTTTCTTCCTAGTTTCTCTATATTAGGGAGAACATCTGACTTTTCACTTTTTGTGACTGACTAATCTCACTTAGCATAATATTCTCCAGTTCTATCTGTTTCCCTGCAAATGATATAATTTTGTTCTTCTTTATGGCTGAGTAAAATTCCATTGTGTACATATCCCATAGTTTTGTTATCCATTCATCTGTTGATGGACATCTTGGCTGGTTTCATAGTTTGGCAATTGTGAATTGTGGAGCTATAAACATAGATATGCATGCATTACTCAGGTAATTTCGTTTCCATTCTTCTGGGTAGATACCCAGGAGTGGTATAGCTGGGTCATATGGTAGGTTCATTCCCATTCTTATGAGGATCTTCTATACTGTTTTCCAAAGTGGTTGCACTAATTTGCAATCTCATCAACAATGTATTAGAGTTCTCACTTTTCCACACCCTCACCAGCATTTGTTGTTATTTGTGTTTTTGATAATTGCCATTCTAATTGGGGTTAGGTAAAATCTCAGGGTAATTTTGATTTGCATTTCTGATTGCTAATGATGTTGGACATTTCCTCATACATTTATTGGCCATTTGTATTTTTTCTTTTGTAAAGTGTCTATTTAGTTCACTTGCTCACTTTTTTATTGAGTTGTTTGGTTTTATTTATTTATTTTTTTGGTGGTGAGTTTCTTGAGTTCTCTGTATATGCTAGATAGATAGATATTAGTCCTATTTAGGAGGAGTAGCTGGCAAAAATTTTCTCCCATTCTGTGGGCTCTCTGTTGAGGCTCTTGATAGTTTCCTTTGCTGCACAAAAGCTGTTCAGTTTAATGAAATCTCATGTATTGATCCTCATTTTAATTTCTTGTGTTTTGGGGGTCTTGTTGAGAAAGTTTTTACCTGTGTCCTGTGTCTATATTTTGGAGTGTTTAACCTATGCCATCTTCAAGTAGCTCCAAGGTCTCTGATCTAATTTCCAGTCCTTTGATCCATCTTGAATTGACTCTTGTGGAGGGTAAGAAAGTGGGGTTTATTTCCATTTTTCTGCATATGCATAATCAGTTTGGCCAACACCATTTATTGAAGATGCTATCTGTTTTTCAGTATATGGTTTTGGCCCTTTCGTAAAAAATCAATTGGCTCTAAATGTGCGGATTTGTTTCTGAGTCTTATATTATGCTCCATTGGGTTGTGTCTCCTTTTGTGCCAATACCATGCTGTTTTTATTACTATGGCTCTATGATATAGTTTGAAGTCAGGTATTATAATGCCTCCCACATGGTTCTTTCTTTCTTTCTTTCATAATAAAAGTTTATGTTAAGAGAAGGTATCCTCTTCAGTGGAGCTTTAGTTCATATTGAATGTTGATTAAACAGAAAAATAGGAGCAAAGCCTTTAAATTGTCCACTACTAATTCTGCATATTGTTAAAAATGAACCAATATAGTTTTTCTGTTACTGACAAAACCTTGTATTTTGATATTCTACATGCACAATAGAAGATCTAGACACTGTTCTTATATAAGTAATTTATTTTTTAACTTGCCAAGATATCTCTCTCTCTTTCTCTCTCTCTCTCTCTGATAAATCAGATAGTCACAGAAAGAAGATAAACTAGAAACAACATTATCAATAGTTTTCTAACTATTTTAGAGTTCCAGAACCTATTGTTTACAATAAACTTCATGTAGAGTCTTGATTTAAAACCAAGTAGAATTAAGGCCACTTTGGTTAAAGAAGAAACCCTAAAGCCCCAGTCTCCTTAGGCACTACAGAGAACATCCTTTAAATATAATTAATCTGGGAAATATTTTATATTTTATAGAGTACAAGACAGGTTTTGATATATTTAAGTGCCTCATCCTAGAGTAAGAGACTATGGAGGTTACATCCTAGATTTTTACTGCTATCCCAGTTATTGGGTCACTTTTACCTATGTACCTCAACTGCATTTCCTATAATTTCAAATTAATATTTCTGTTCTCCAATTGGGGGATTTTTGAAAGAATATCATTAATTGGTACATTTGAGCAATGTATGAAATATAGATATTATGCAACATATCTATATTTTTCAGCTTCTCTTAAAGTCATAGAATATAAAATTGCCCCATTATTAGTGAGGAATTAAAGATACATAACACATTATATTAACAATCACTTATCAAGTATATAATGTTACACAATACAACTAAATTGATGATATATAATAGGAATGTATGTCACATACTGTCTATAAAACAATTTATAATTTATCTTTTTTATTTGAACTAGAACACTCTCAGTCTCTTCTAAGAATGCAAAGAGACACTTGGGACATTACCTTATAAATTATGTAACATATATTAAGAGACTTTGGTTAAGTATTCTTTGGTTAGGCAGTAGGTTACAGAATCTACTTGTCTTAAAACCTGATTCTCCTTCTAGTCTACTCTGTGACACATTTATGTCTTATGGATCACAGACCAATGGAAGGAGAAGTCTTTTAAAGAAAAAACTCAGACTTTTTTATTTAAAGCTGAATCTCACAATGTCACTTTCAAACATAATGAAAAAATTATTCTAAACATTTCCCTTTTCTTTCTCTTTTTTGTATACTGCCACAAATGTTAAACACTTATTGGACAGTTTCATGAAAATCAAAATAACACATAAGGCAGTTCATTTTTTATGATGACAAATATAAGAAGAAATTTTACTTTATAACTATATTAAAGAATTTTTCAAGTATTATACCTACAAATGTACAGTATTATTAAAGTTTGGCCTGGTAATGTTCATCACATTTAAGTGCACACTGAAGTGTCAAAATTCCCTCACAATCATTCTGAGAGTTTAAAATAAATCCTAATGTGACCTAATCATGAAATGCTTGTCCCACATAAAATTATTGGAACAAATTTTTGCTGTGCACCTTGGCGAAGTTCTTTCTTGCCTTTAAATAGCTTTTGTGAGGATAGAATATAGTTGCCTTAATAATAACTGTCATTTAATAAATTTTCCTCAGGGTATGAAGAAGAATGCTGTGGTTTGGCTGAAAGTATGGATTTAGTAGTAGAAGAACCTAATATGTATAAGGACTAAAAATTAATGTGTTTGTTGTTTAAAATACTGATATAAAATGTACCTCATTATATAATATACTTTATGGTTAATTCTACAAATCTATAGATGTGAGTATTTTGGTTTTAAGCTGATGACCTACCAACACACTATCTCAATTCATGTATCTCTGCATTGTAGGTGAGAATAGACCAAGTAAGAAGACTAGCATTCTAACTTAGGTAGGAAATAACTGAGATGCTAACCAGTAGGTACTGGAGTAGTATCAAGGAAAGTCAAGTAGGAAGTTGAGGCCTTCTTTCTTGCCAACCAGTAATGAACCATGCCTGGATGACCCATGGGTTGGTGCCAATGAACCATGTGATGTTCCTGGATTTCATAGTCATCCAGCACTAACAAGATATTTCTCCCTCTTCCCATTGGAGTGAGGTCAGGGGAGCCTAGCGGAGAGTCAGGACTTGCATCATCACTCAGTGATAATATCTTAATAGCTGGAATTCCCACCACTGCCCAACAACAATAAGGGGCTTCCAACTCCCGTATGCATCAACTGATGATGTGTGAGTAAACCTAGACTTCCACCTTTACCTGGCAATAATAAGGCACACTTAACTTTCACAGTGTCAGAGAGAGAGACAACCATGTAAGATTTTCACTGTTGTGACCAAAATACCTGACAAAAATAATTTAGAAGAAGAAAGATTTATTTATTTGAGCTCATGGCTTCAGAGGATTTAGTTGTGGTCTGCCAGCTCCTAGGCAGAAACGTCATTGTGGAAAAATACAGTGAAGGAAACTGCTCAGCTTATGACAGGTAGAGAGAGAAAGGGCATGCCCCCAGAGAACTACCTCCTCTAGACATGCCCCACCTGCCTATATTTACCACCCACTACTTCATTCGAATTATTTACCCATGAAGTGAATTAACCAAGTCATGAGGTTATTGCCTTCATGATCCAATCATTACCTAAAGGCTATACCTCTGAACCTTGCTGCACTGGGGACCATGCTTTCAACGCATGAGGTTTGGAGAGGACACTCCAAATCCAAAACAAAAGAACAAATTAAATAGAGGCTTAACTAAGATTCAAGATCTTATAATACAAAAATGTCAATTGAATATCATTTGTCATACAAAGAACCAGGAATATCTCAAAGGGAATTTAAGGCAAAAATAAATAAAAGAATGCCAAAATTGTGATAACTGAGAATTATGTAACAAATAATTTAGAAGAGTCATGAAAAAATATTTCAGCAATGATTATAACAAGTTTGAAACAAATTAAAAAATAAAAAAGACTCAATAAAATGTATTTAAAAAGAATAGAAGATAAGTAAATGGAAATTTTGCAGTGGAAAAAATACAGTAACCAAAATGAAAAGCTCAATGGATGAGACCAACAGCAGAAGTTTGGAGAAAAAGGAAAGAATTTTAAACTGGAATATAGTACAATAGAAATTATCCAAGAAAGAAAATCACCCTCACCCCATCCCCCCCAAAAAAGAATAGAGCCTCAGAGCTTTGTAGGACTATATCCAAAGAAGTAACATTTATCTCAGCAGAATTCCAGAAAAAGAGAGACTAAAAAATGCTTAAGAAAGAATGGATGAAAATATTCTAAATTTGGCAAAAGACATAAATCTACACATTCATGGAAAACTCCAGTGGAGTGATGGAGAGGGTTTAAGGGAGAAAGACAGGTGGAGGAAGGGAGACCTGATGAAGTAAACACTTCAATTGACCTGATGCACAGATACAAAATTTTCAATGCCAATCCAAACTTCATTCATGGGGAAGGGGAGGGTGTGGAGCGGGAGCCAGAGAGAAGCTCACCAAGTGTTATATGCATGTATGTTTCCATCATTATGAACTTCTTCATGATGTGTGATTATAATGCGCCAATAAAAATGCAATAAATAAATACAGCCTTTAAAAATTAAATTAAATTAAATAATTAAGGAACCATGAGGCTTTAGTCAGAAAGAACGCAGTAAGGAAATGCAGTTAAATACGATATATTTTTCCTCCTTTTGAGTTTCTTATATATGATGTTTGAAACAAAGTATAATAGTTGACTTGGGTTTAATATATGTAAAACAAACATTAGCGACTACTATATAATAGTGGAAAAAGCAAAAGAAATACAATGGGAGATAGGTTTCCATAGTAAAATGACAATACCCATACACTGTGATAAGTTAAGTATATTTAATGTAGTGTCTTTTGATTAGTGCATCTAGGTCACTTATATTTAGTTGTTGATAAATTAGGGTTTAAATATGCCATTTTATTCTTTTGTTTTCTTTTTTTCCCATTTGCTTTTCATTTTTCTTTTTTTCCCCTGCCCCTTTGTAGTTACTTTTATAGAATTACATTCTGGTTTAGCTATAATGTCTCTTAGTGTACTTATTTGTATAGTTTTGTTACTAGTTGCTATAGATATTACATTATATTTACTTAACTTATCACACATATAAAAATCATTTACATTTCTATCTACTAACAATTAACAAAGAGACGACAAAATTAAAGTGCAGCTTCATTTACCATCTTAAAAAAGTGAAATAATTAAGTGTAATTCTAATGAAACATGTACAAGATTTGTATGCTGAAAACTACATAATACTGATAGGAAATAAATCAAAGGAAATGTAAACAAACGGAGAGACATACCATGTTCTTGGGTTGAAAGACTCAACATAGTAAAGATGTCAATTTTCCTTAAGTTTATACATAAGTATAACTCAATTTACGTCAGAACCTAGCATTATTTTTATAGAGGTTAGAAAAGTTTATTCAAGTATTTATATCAAAGGGAAAAGGAGCAAGTATAGGCAAAACAATTTTGAGAAGGAAAAACAAAACTGGACAAACACTACCCTATTTTAAGACTTATGATACAGCTATATTAAGAGAAAGTATGTGCTATTATGAAATAAATAGACACATATATCAATGAAACGGAAGAGAAAACCAAAAAGCATACCCACCCACACAAATATGCCCAACTGATTTTGAAAAAAGTGCAAAAGCAATTCAACAAAAGAAAAATAGCCTTTTTCAACAAATGATGCTGGATCATTTGGATATCAATAAGCAAAAATAAATAAATAGAAAAATAAATTAACTAATTTCACAACTTTATAGAAAATTTCACTCACAAATGTATCACGTATTTTATTGGGAGGGGGTACTGGAGACTGAACCCAGGGACATTCTACCTCTAAGATATACCCCAGTCCTTTTTATTCTTTTAAATTTTGAAACATGGACTTGCTAAGTTGCCAAGTGTGGGCCTAAATTTGCAATCCTCCTGTCTTAGTCTCCCAAGTATTGGGATAAGAGATGTGTATCACCATGCCCAGCTTGTATCACATATTTATACACAAAACTATAAAATTTACAGAAAAACTATAGGGGTGTAGGATCAAGCACACTTGACAACACAAGAACAATACTTAAAATATTGATAAATTAGACTTCATTGAAGTCCAATTCTTTCTTCTTTGTGAAACGTTATATTAAAAAGATGGAAAGATAAGTTAAACTATGGCATGGCAGAAAATATTCATAAATCATATACATAAAAAGTGTGTAGTATCTAGAAAATATAACAAACTATCAAAACTCAATGGTTAAAAAACATGGTCCAATTAGAAATTGAACAAAGGACATGAGTAGACATTTCACTGAAGATTCACAGATAAAATATCACATTAAACATGAAAAAAGGAAAATGCAAACTAAAATCACAGTGAGTCATCTATCTATCTATCATCTATCTTATAAACACACAAAATGTTCTAAAATACTTGAATGTTTAAACAAACTGTGGCACCTGTGGCACATGCTATACCATGCAATGAAAAGATCACTATGGCTATGTATAACATCCTGGATGAATCTTCAGAAAACTATACTAGTGAAAAAAAGATGAACACAAAAGGTTAGATAACTATATGATTCCACTTATATTTCATTCTGAAAATGACAAAATTATAGAGATGGAGAGTAAATTACTGATTCTAGAAGTCAAAGAAGGGATGGAGGGTGTGATTATAAAAGGGCAAGGTGAAGGGTCATCATGGTGATGGAAATGTTCTGCATCTTGCGTGCATCAATGCCAACACCCAGGTTGCAATATTGAACTGTAGTTTAACAAGATGTTAACATTGGAAGAAACAGGATAAAGGTAGATGGGATCTCTTTGTATCATTCCATATTGTGAATCTACAATTATGTTAAAATTGAAAGTTTAATTAAAAAACTGGAGACAAGAAATCTCATATGCAGCTGTCATCTAGTTAGGACATAGAATAGAAACAAGACTTAAAAATTAAAAGAGAAAAAAATGCTTGAAGCATATGCTAAATTGCATCATACAGAAAATTGGCACAAAGAGGAGTAGAGAAAGGAAAGAAGTGTGTCAGCTGAATTTATTTGAATGTTTTTCTGGAGGACAGAATAGCCCAGGGCTTGAGGCATGAGTGGGATGTGCATAGGTGGAAATGGCCTTCTTGGAAAGGGCAAGAACAGCAACAATAAGAAACTAAGTAAACCACTGAGCACCAGAGGGTCATCATAAGCAAAGACACAATCTACTTCAACATATCAAAAGAAGAGAGAATCCACTTAAGGAAAGTGGATCCCATATTGAAAATTCAATCCCTTTGTTCAGTGGGTGGGATACTGTTTTTTATATAAAATTTCATAGTTGTTAGGAATGTTCAAGCACTTTTCACATTAAAAACAACCAGAAAGAAATGCCACACTCCAATTCTTCAGTGATTCATGCTAATTTATGAGAATACCTGAGATCTGGTGCCCCAAAAGCATTTTAAGATTAAGATTTGTGTTTAAGTAATATATTAGGGAGTGCTACGGGGGGGGGGGGAGATGAAGGAGTGGTATGATAAGAAAAAGGAAGAAATAAGCCTGATTCTGGCAACCTCAGAGTTTATCTTAATTAGAGGAAAAGAAACATTTTTTTTTCAGTTCCAAAGATGAACACAAGAGTGCTCTGCCACTGATCTATATCCCCAACCATTTTTCCCGTTTAATTTCTGACAGGGGCTCAGTACATTCTCTAGAATGCCCTAGAACTTGCAATCTCTCTCCTTTAGCTTCCTTAGTGGCTGGGATTACAGGTGGGTGCCACTGTGCCCTGTTGAACTTTTACATTCAAGGGCTAAGAATTTTAAGATAAGGTTGGGTGGATGAAAACTAAAGAACTCTGGCTCTTTGATTACATGGACAAAGCAGGTTTAGTGGCCCATGGGTTTTCCTTCTAAGAGAACAGTATATGCTGGTCACAAACAGAAGCACAACTGAGAAAGCATGCAGAGTAAGGCAGAAGGCATTGGAGGGAACCTGGGCAGGTAACAGAATCCTTGATAGAATCTATCACCACAGAGTATTGTAGTATCTACATATACTTGCAACAAGCTAAAAACTGCACTAGAAAACATATGCTCTGAATGTCACATAATATCTATAACAAATCTACAGAGTAAGATTATTGTTACCGTTAGATATAAAATGTCCCCTAAAGAACTCATTTATTAATGTTTAGAGCTGATGTAATTGAGTCATGAGAGTTGTAATCCCAGCAGTGGATATATTTATTGTAATGGATGTATTTCAGAGGTGACCCAGACCAGTAGAGTGTGACTGGAGGTGGTCCCTGGAGGTACAGCCTTGGGGATTATATAAATGGTTCCTCATCCCCCTGTGCATTCTCTTGATTCTGTTCTCCATGATGTGAGCACAGCTCATGTGTTCTCCCTCTCACCTGCCACCATGCCCTGAGCTCCAGGGTCCCCAGCCTCACATGGACTGAATCGAAACCATAAGAAAATAAACCTTTCCTCTAAGTTACATGGTCAGTCTTTTAAATTATAGCTTCAAGTATGCTCACCAGAATAATTATAATCTCCATTTTGCAGAAGAGTCTCAGATGAGTAATTTCTCAATGTCCTACACAGAAATCATATTATTTTTCTAATTTTATACTCCTTGTTCTTTCTACTATACTACCACCAGCCTCTCAGGAAAAGAATAAGAAAGTGAAAAGGGGATTGAGGGAGAGCAAATGTGAACCAAGCTTCCTTCACAATTTTGGCTGTGTCTCACTTTTCTTGTTATAATGTAAGCCACTTATTCAGGATGATCACCTATCAACTCATTCAATAAATCACTGAATTCCTTATATATCCAAGTTATATTCTGAAGTCAACCACTTCTAGATAATGGTAATTGAGTAATAAATAAAACCAGCAATGTTTTGCTTTCATAAAGTTTATACTTTCCACTGGAGAGAGGCAGGTAAGTAATAAGTAATATAATATGTCAAATATTGATTTTTGTAACTCAATCAATTCCCTAGGTTTTGTTAAGAAAATTGTATAAATTTTAAAGACAATATTCATCGTATATCTATCTTCATATGTGCCAATTGATTTGTTTAGAATACCAAGTTACCCAAATTATGTGTAAAGCCAATTAGGTAGAAGCTATTTTTAGAAAGAAACAAAATGGTTGCAAATTCAGTTCTTTTGAATCTCTCTTACTTGTCCTAATCCTAATTATTAACAATGAACAATAATGCATTCTATTATTAGTATGGAAATAACTAGAGGTTATTTTTCTAATATGCATTTTCATATTTTTGACTTTTTAAATCCCTTTTGGAAACTGTTAATTTGCTATGCTATACCACTACACTTATATTGCACCCTAAATTTAAAAAGTGTAAAAAAATAAAAATAGCTGAAAATAATGGGTCTCATGGAAACACATAAGAGTGGAACATTTAAAATCTTTATTTTTAATATTAGATGCAGAATATAAACTTTATTGGGGCTGATTTGGCCACCCTAGGTCAGAAGCAAGGTTGGCTCCCTTCCAAGCTGTCCACCCCTAACTTTTGAGTCCTTTGGATATCCAGTAGGTCAGGACTTATGACTCCTAGTGAGTAATGCAACAGTACTCAGGCTATTGCAGATGGGATGGGAATAGCAAAAACCACACCTCTTTAATTACATGTATTAGCCCTCTAGCATTGGAATGCCTTCTAACATTTTAGAGTCGGGGGAGCAAGCTAAATAATCACATGGAAAATACAAATCTGCAGGAGCTGCCAAAGTTGTCCCAGATTCTAGCTTCCAGAGGTTCTCTGCCCTATTCTGATTTTAGTATAGACAGCCTGCTTCCCTCCTGTGGGTGTCAAAGCCAAGGTCAAGGCCAAGGGAAGTGAATAAGCTGTCAGCCTAGCATAAGAAACTAGGTAAGCAAACCACAAAGATGATAAAGAAGCTTCATAATTGGCATAAATGTTGGGCAGAAGATATAGGTCATGACATTAGTGGAAATCTATGAGATTATTCCTTAAAGCTGTCACAGGAAAGGAGTAAAATCAGTACTGGATGAAAAAATCAGCATTTTATGAGGAATTTACTCTCACCTATGTTTCAAATACCTTTTCTTAAATTTTTAGACTTTTAACTTTCTATTTTTATTATTATTATTACTACTACTAGTGGTGGTAGTAGTAGTAGTAGGCATTGAACACAATGGCATTCTACCTCCAAGCTACACACTGTGCCCTATTTTATTTTATTTTTTTTATTTTGAAACAGAGTCACACTAAGTTTCTGAGAGCTTTCCTAAATTGCTAAGGCTTGCTTCAAACCTGCCCTCCTCCTGTCTCTTCCCCCCAAGTATTGGTATTACAGAAGTGGGCCATCATACCTGGCTACAACTTTTAATTTTTAAGATCAGCTTTCTATGGGATGTACTTTATGAACAATGAATCTACATAGTAGTTAGGAACTAGGCAATATATAGCTTTGAGAAATTGCAAATGATAGAGTTAAAAAATAATAAATTCATTGAAGAAAAATTAAAAACTGTCTCTATCAAATTTATCTTTCATAAAAACAATGTAACTAAGAAATATAGCAATAAATTCACTAAGTGAGTTTCAACTCACAACTACAATGGGGAACCAAGGGCCACAATTTAGAATAAAGGATTAAGATCCTAAACCTTACATAATTGTAACTTAGTAGTATAGTATATTACATAGCGTTACAATACTGCTAATGACCAGTAACATCTCATATGTCAAACCCTATGTTTACCACTTTTACGTAAAATATTCATTTAGTTCAGGAAATACATCTTTGAACTAAATAACTATGTTTGATTGCTTAGAGAAGTAACTCATCTAGTAAGTGGTAAATATGAACCTTAAAGATAGATTCTCTGACAGGAAAGTCATTACTCTTTTTTTTTTTTTTTTTTTTTTTTTTTTTTTTTGCGGTACTGGGGATTGAACCCAGGGGCATTCTACCTCTGAGCTACACCCCCAGCCCTATTTTTTATTCTTTATTTTGAAACCGGGTCTCACTAAATTGCGGAGTGCCTCACTAGGTAACTGAGGCTGGCCGCGAACCTGGATCCTCCGACCTCAGCCTCCCGCATGCTGGGATTAAAGCGTGCGCCACCACGCCCGGCTCAGAAAGTCATTACTCTTAATGCTACAGTTTTCTCCAATTTCTTCAGTACTTACTTTGAAATGGTAAAGTGTTGAAGGCATATGGAGTTATGTGGTGGTTCCAGGCAATGACAACAATCTGTGGAAAGTTATTTTGGTGTCTGCTTTGGTAATTTAAGATTTCTTTCCACAAGTGCCTCACAGTTACTTAGGGAAGACATGCTTAATACAAATCCTGAGACATGGTAGTGGTGGTGGGGATTTCCCTGTTGATAGAGAAGCCATTGTCGATCATATAAGCATATACTTATAAAGCCAACAGTAACAAATGGATTTTAGGATATATTGTATCCATAGTTGAGAAAGTAGGTTTATTTGTGAATGAAAATAATAAAGTCACACTTCTGTTAAATCACAGCTGGAAAATACTAGTAATATCAGAGATTGCTTAATTACTAAGAATGGAAGAATCATTTCAGGAAATATTTTACATGTGTTATAGAATTGTGCAAATGTGTTGATGGTGTTGAAAGCAAGGGTCCTCCCTGTGGGAGAAAGAACAAAGATATTAAATGGAGAAAAGCAAAAAAAAAATATGTAGGGATGGATTAGAATTGTAATTTCTGTGTAAACTCTTAATTTCTGAAATATGTGTAACTATGTATACACGTGAGCCACTCTTAATACACACTGATTTTGAGACACATGGAATCATAAAGACTAGAGATTCAAGATAAAAACCAGAAGTCCAAATCCCAAGAGATTATTAGGATACTAATTAATTGCATAGCCAAATGTCTTCTTATCAAAACTTCCCCCTGGATTTAATTTTTGTTGTTGACTCTTACTTACACTAATGTTTACTATGATGACTACACAGTAATGTCTCTGTAACCTACCGGTGGTATTTCATTATAGTGAAGAGGATTTTTCTTCCATTCACCCATTTATCTATTTATCTTATTTCAAGTAAATTCATAATTTATTACTATCTTTCATTATTTTGATACTCAAAAGTGACCTAGATTTGCCACTGGAAGCTCATTCAAACTGTCTCTTGCATTCCTGCACTGGACCTACCTAATATGTTTGAGCACTTCTTTACACTCTGGTGTAACAAGCCCAAGCCCATGTTCTACTTCTCCTGACTCAGCCCTGGAATGAGTCGTTGCTCTAAGAAGCCCAGGACTATTTTAATGAAGAACAATGTTAAGGCACAATTTTTTCACTGTGTATGCTCACTTTTATCCTGGCATAATTACCTTTAGGACATTTCAACAGCTAGAGCTAGGAAAGCACACACACACACACACACACACACACACACACACACACACACTATTTTTCCATATACCAGCAATGAATTAATGGGATTTAAAATTTTTTAAATTTATTGGTGCACTGTAATCATACATCTGTATGAAGTACAGGATGGTAGAGGTATACATGCCAACATCACTCATTTAGCCCTTCCCCAGTTCCCATCTCATTCCCTCCACCCGCCCTCCTTCTAATGTTCAGCTTAGTGAATGACTTTGTGTCATTTTTGTTTGTGAATGTACACCATGTGCATAGGAGTGCTTCCCTCTTCCCCCTTCCCTCAGTTAAGTTGCCTTCTTTACTCATCTAAGGTTTCTATTTCTTTGGTGTCCCTCCTATGTCCCATTTTCTCCCTAGCTTCCACATATTAGGAATAACATCTGAATTTTCACTTTTTGTGACTGACTAATCTCACTTAACATAATGTTTTCCAGTTCCATCCATTTCCCTGCTAATGACATGATTTTATTCTTCTTTATGGCAGAGTAAAATTCCATTGTGTACATATCCCATAGTTTTGTAATCCATTCATCTATTAATGGACATCTTGGCTGGTTCTATAATTTGGCAATTATGAATTGTGCAGCTATAAACTGATACACATGCATTAGTCTGGTAGTTTGGTTTCCATTCTTTTGGGTAGATACCCAGAAGTGATATTGCTGGATCATATGGTAAATTTGTTCCCATTTTTTTGAGGATCCTCCATACTGTTTTCCAAAGTGGTTGCACTAATTTGCAATCCCACCAAAAATGTCTTAGAATTCCCACTTCTCCATACCCTCACCAGCATTTGTTGTTGTTTGTGACTTTTATAATTGCAATTATAATTGGAGTTAGGTAAAATCTCAGGGTACTTTTGATTTGCATCTCTAATGCTAATGATGTTGAATATTTCTTCATACATTTATTGGCCATTTGTATTTTTTCTTTTGTGAAGTGTCTATTTAGTTCATTGCCCATTTCTGGATTGGGTTATTTTGTTTTTTTTTTGGAGGTGAGTTTCTTGAGTTCTCTGTATATTCCAGATATTAGTCCTCTATCAGAGCAGTAGCTAGCAAAAATATTATCCCATTTCATTTGCTCTCTGTTGAGGTTCTTGATAGTTTTCTTTGCTGCACAAAAGCTCTTCAGCTTAAGTAAACAAGGATTTTAAATTTAAAATATATTGCTATGTAAGTCAGAATTTCTAAAATAAAATATAAGTTTTATATTAGGAAACCATGAAACTGACAAGACGAAAGTAGAACTAAATATGGAGCAGTAATCCATGTTCATAGATATGAGGACTCAATATTGTCAGGATGCCACTTATTCCCAACTGGATCAAGAGATTTAACACAATCTCAATTAAAATGCAATGAATTATTTTGTGGATATTGATGAACTGATGCAATAATTTTTTTATGGAAAAACAAAGCCCCAGAATACCCAATTCAGTGTTGGAGAAAAACAAAATCATAGGATTGACACTATCAAACTTCAAGACTCACTACAAAGTTACTGTCATCAAAATAGTACATTATTGGTTGAAAAAACAGACTGATCAATGGAACAGACTTAAGAATCCAGAAATTGATCCACATAAATATACTCAGCTGGTTTTTGAAAAAGGAGAAAAGTCAATATATAATGGAGCAAAAATAGTCTTTTCAACAAATGTTGCCAGAAAATCTGAACATCCACATGCAAAAAAATGGCTATAGATACAGACTTTTCACCTTCATAAAAATTAATTAAAATAAACCATATACCTAAGTGTAAAATGTGACACTAAAACTTCTAGAATAAAATAGGAGAAAACCTAGACTACCTTGGATATGCAATGACCTTTTAAATTTAACATATATATGATACATCAAAGAAACAATTGATAACTGAACTTTGTTGAAACATAAGACTTCTGCTCTGAGAAAGACAATGTGTAAAGAATGAGAACACAAGCCACAAATTAAGAGAAATATTTGCAAAAGACACATCTGATTAAGGAGTTTTCCAAATATACAAAGAGCTTTGAAATTCAATAATAATAAAATGAGCAAATCTGCTAAAAAAGGAGCAAAAAGCCTAAACAGACAGCTCATCAAAGATTTACAGATGGTGTTAAAAGTTATAAAAAGATACTAATAGCATATGTTATAGTTTGGATTTTAAAATGTCCCCCAGACCTCATGGGTTTTAGGCAGTGGTTTTGGAGGCAGGACTTGCTTGCTGGGGACAGTGTTTTCACAGACTGGCTGCTGTAGCTTCCTGCGCCTTTTCCTCATCTGCTTCTGGGAGCTCCCACAAGCTCTCACTCTCCTTCTCTGTTACCCTTCCCATGTGACTTAGCAAATGCACACCTTGGTGTTTATCCAAAGGAGCCAAACATTTGTGTTCACAGAAAAATCTGCCCTTGGATGTTTACAGAAACTGTATTCATAAATCCAAAATTTTGTAGCAATAAAGATATTCTCTGGTCAGTGAATGGATAAATAAACTGTAGTCTATTCAGATCATGGGATACTATTTAGCATTGAAAAGAAGTGAGCTACCAAGCCATGAGAGACATGGAGGAGACTTAGACACATATTATTAAGTGAAGGAAGCCGATTTGAAAAGGCTACATACTGTACAGTTCCAACTACATGATATTCTGGAAAAGGCAAAATGTGGAGACAGTAAGAAGATTAGCGGTTGCTGGGATCATGAATTACTTAATATAATTAATCATTTTTTATTGACTCTTATGTACTCAGCATTCTTATGCTACTAATAGATATTGATGTGATTGCTAACCGCTATGAAGTATGTGTTAGTTTAGTTTGTTTTATAACAGGATAACTGAGACTAGGTAATTTTTAATTAACAGATATTTATTGGCTCACAATTATTGAAGCTGGGAAGTCCAAAGTAGAGAGGGCAGCACTTAAAAAAGCCCCTTAGCTAAATCATCCCATGGCAGAGAGGAGAAAGGCAAGAAAGATCAAGAGAACACCAAATTCACCCTTTTCTAATAACACCAATTCCACACTTACCTCTTAAGGGCTGCCTCTTGACACTGTTAAGACGGCAATGAAATTTTAATATGAGTTTTTGAAATTACAAACATTCAAATAATAGAAGGTCATGAGTACTGTAAAAATAGCCAAATAAAATAAAAATAAGTTTTATTAATTGTGAGTAAAGCAGGATATTCTTTTCAGAAATGCTATAGAAACAACAAAAGAATTAAATTACATCCATTAAAATTTTTGGCTTATGAACTTAACAATATGGAAGATTTCTGAGCTTGATTTCTCTCATTATTGTTTAGTGCTTGGTGATCCCTGTAGCTATAGGTAAAGTTTTTGTGAGCTTAGTACCAGATTTTAAACTTCCCTCATGTAAGTTGGAGGATAATAGCAGGTAGAATTTGGCAGCTATTAGCATGGTAGGTCAAACATTCTTCTTTTCCCTTTTTCCTTTTTGACAGTTAAGAAGAATGTAGGATAAATTGGGAACTAGGAAGGCAATTGCAGCTATGAGACTGTCACCAGTAACCTTCCTGGCAAATGTCCTTGACCCTGGCAAGAGCTGCATTCTGAGATGCTGGTTCCCACCCCATGCTGGGCAGGGAGCTTGGAGTCTACTGCTTGAGATTTCTGTTCAAACTGAAGATTTTGGCTTGCCATTGAAATCACAAAGAGAGTAAAAATAATAGTTTTCAAATATAGAATATTCACAAAGTACAAATTCTACATTAATTGTTTTATAATAGGCCTATGGAACAAATGAGCTCCTGACCACCCTCAATTCATGCTTGAAAAATTCCCTAAAAGAGTCAACTCTTATTTAGAAAGTAATTTCTATCACCGGGCATGGTAGTGCATGCCTGTAATCCCAGTACTTGGGAAGCTGAGACAAGATAATTACAGGTTCAAAGACAAAGATAGATTTAGCAATGTAGTGAGACTCTCAGCCACCTAGTGAGATCCTTTCATTTCATTTCTTTTTTTTTTTTTTTTTTTTTGGTGATACTGGGGACTGAACCCAGGGAAAATCTTCCTCTGAGCTACACCCTCAGCCCTAGTTCTTATTCTTTTTTTTTTTTTTTGACACAGGGTCTCACTAAGTTGTGGAGGGCCTCCACAAATAGCTGAAGCTAGTTAAGTGACCCTCTTATTTCAGCCTCCCAAGTACTGGGATCATAACATGTGCCATCATGCTCAGCTAAGTTCTTGTTTAAAAAAAAATTTTTAAATGACTGAGGGTGTAGCTAAGGAGTAGAATGCTCCTAGGTTCAATCCCTAGAGAAAAAAAGAAGGAAAGAAAGAAGTGGGGGAGGGAAGAGGAGAAGAGGGAAAGGAAGAAAGGAGAAGGAAAGAAAGAAGAAAAGAGAGAAACTCAGATAATCTATTCTTTAGCTGTTTATGGAATCTATTATTGATTTATGAGAATATTATTTAATAATCTATTGCTTAGACATAGTAAAATAAATTTGATTTCTCTGATAACATTAACTGCCATCAGCTGGAAACACAGAAGTAATTGGAACAAAAGCATTTTCCCTATAAAATTTATTATATCTCATCTGAAAAACAACAAAAAAGAAACATGTAATTGAAAAGTACTCAATTTGGAGTCCAAAGTCTAATGCCAATCTCCTTTTACTAATTTATCGTAGTAATCAAGTTATAATTTTGTCTGTAATATACTTAATAAGATGGCTATATGCCATTCTGGATGTTTATTGTCATTCATGTAAAAGGCTTTCTGAAAATTTTAAACATACACATAATATATATGAAAATATATTTAAATATGCATAAATACAAGAAGAATTTCTTTTATTTATACATATTACTTGGAATAGAAATTATACTTTACTGAATGATATGAAGCCATTTCCTTGTGAAGCTATTTGTATAGCCCTGTTTGAATTCGTCAATAAGACGAGTTTCTACAATTTGTTTCTACAAACTTTTTATGTGATACTTTGGGATTGAACCCAAACGCGCCCTAACCTAAACTACATCTCCGGCCCTATTTTATTTTTCTATTTTGAAACAGGGTTTCATTGAGGGTCTTGCTAAGTTGCTGAGGCTGGCCTCAAACTTGTAATCCTCCTGTCTCAGCCTTCCAAATCTTGGTATTATAGCTGTGCAGCACCATACCTGGCCTATTTTTAAATTTTGTGTTACTTAATTGTATTTTGGGTTATGTTGTACTAATTTATATACTTGTCAGTATCTTCTTAGGCTCAAGTGTTTTTCCACCTTTGAAGTCTTACATAGAGCCCAGCAGTGTGCTCTAGCCTAAATAGAAACTTGGTAAATATGTAGAAATTTTTATTGTTCAGATTTCAATTTTCAATAGACCCTATGTTAGTATGTGTGTAAGCATGACACTTTTAAATGATAATTTAATAGATTTACAACTATTAATGTATAATGAATATGATTAGGGCTTGTATATTATATGTTGATATTACAATATAATTTTTTATAATTTTTAGGTGGTTGTCTTACCCAGCTCCATTTGTCTTTCAGCCTTGGTAAACATAATTGTCCAGTTTGGGCTCCTAAAATAAAAACTAATTATCCTCAAAGGGAATTCAATTAATAACAACCATCCTAAAACCTAAATAGCATATTATACTATCTAAGAATCGATTTATGATTAAATTTAGATTCACTTAGGGAAAGCTATTTTTACATATGCTTGAATGGAAATTATGCATTTCTGAATAAAACTTTTAGACACAAATTATTAACAAATTCTGCAGAGCATCTAGTGGGGACATTATTTGTGAAATATAATGCTTCTGAATTATTTTGGATTTCCCATCAAGTGCTCTCTAAGTATTAAAACTGTCCTTTGCAAGTCCTCATGACAGGGGTAGAGGTAGTATTTGTTGCTAAAAATATTGTAGAGAAAAGAGAGACACAAACAGACCTCTGCGTATGTTTGTTTGTATGACTCTGGACCTTACTATGATGTGTAATTATAATGCACACACAAAAGTATTTTTTAAAGAGCATTTTTGAGATGTTAGTGCTATGTCCAAAGACCAGAGAAAGGTAATGGACCTCCAAGAATAGATAAAATAGCTAGTATTGTATTTAGATGTGGATAAGAGGGATCTTTACTCTGGACCACAAGCATGAAAGGATCCCACATATCAAAATTATCAATATACAAAGATACTGTGTTTTGTTTGGGGGCTTATAAGAAAAGTTTTGGACATTTTGGTAACAATTTGGGCTATGAAAATTATTGGAGATGGACATTGAACTAAACTAAGCTACTCAGGGAAGGAGAGGTATTGGAGGGTAGTGAGATAAGAAAATTATAGCCTTTGTCTGGGGAAAACAGAGAGTGACCATTTCTGTTCACATTTCACTGTCCCATATCTTTGATTTCCAGCAAGCACTGGCTGGAGAGTCTGAGTCATCAGGGATTCTGGGGGAGGGGAAAGATGCCCTTCCTGGCTTGTTCAGCCTCTGTCATAGGTGGAAGGCTAGTCCTGCACCTCCAGGCCCTGCTGTCACTCTGCCATGTTACCTCATGCCCCCACTGACACTGGAGCTGCTGTATAGCATGGATAGTTCACAAAATGCTGCCCCTTTGTACTGCAATTCCCAAGATCATTTACCAATAACAACTTTGGATGAGGGGGGAGGAACTGAGGGAAAGCTAGTCTGGATCATGAGGAAAAATTTAATTTGCAACTATTTTAGTCAGCTTTTTCCTTGCTATGATCAAAATGCCTGACAAGAACAACTTAGAAAAAGAGTTTATTGATTGACTCATGGTGATTTTAGAGGTTTCAAATGTTTCAGTCCATGAACTTACACATATTTAGAAATATGTTCGTGGTCTCTTACCCTGGATCCTGTAAATGTTGGGAACAGACTTGTGGCTTTCCCCATTATCTCACTTATCCTGTCTTCTCAATCTGAAGAGAAACCTGTTTCAGAAGTCTTAATTTACTCCAAGAAAATATAGTAGTATATTCTGTATGTTTGGGGAAAATTAGCCAAGAATTTTTTAGAAAATGTAATTACTGAGTAATTGAGAAGAATGCTACTAAACCAAACTAAATCTCACAAGTGTACTATTACTATGAAGAACTTTCATGGGCAATGGTAGCTTACTATAAGTCAAAATTTTAAAGTCTTTCTATTTTAAAGTCAAGAGAATTGAGTGAATTTTTCTTACTGAGTTTTTAAATTCAATACCTATATAGGGTACTAAGTAATAAATGCTGAGAAGACCGTGCAAGCAGAATCAGAGGATATAAAGTGAGATGGGAATCCTGGTTCAGTTACGATGGCCATTTGAAAAGGTGGTGGCCTTTGAAAGGAGACAGGAATAGAGGAGACAGAGTGAGCCAAGGAATATAGAAGAGAAAAATAACAGACAAAACAAAATGTAAATCTCTGAGGTAGAAGAGAATATGTTTGTTGGGTTAAGACAGTGAACAAGGGTAAAAGAGTAGTAATAGGAAAGCATCACTATCAATGTCACTAATATATACAGAAAGAGAGAAAGGAGGAGAGAGGAGCATAGGAGCAGGGTGGGATACAGAGAGACATAAACCAAGTGAGACATGAATGCATTCTTTGGCTCTCTCTCTGATGTATAATTACAATGCACCAGTAGAAGCATAAACAAGATTGGATATGAGCAAATTATGCATGTCAATCTACAAATTTGAAACAATGAATCACACTGTAATGCATTATCATGATGCAGTAATGAAAAATTTACTAAGAAAATGCAGCAGTAGGATCATTGAGGTATCCAGGACCCAACTACATACTGTTCTTAGAACATTGTGATGGTTTTGGGTTTCATACTTAGGGTGAAGAGTGGGAATGGAAGAAGCCAGAAGAATTAATTGTTCTGTTTTAAGAAGATGAAGGGATCCCCTTGACTGCTAGATGACACAGACTGGAGGACGCAAGAGGGAAGCAGGAAGACCAATTAGAAGATGGCACCATCAGGCAACCTGGTGACCCAAAATTCTTTTTTTTTTTTTTTTTTTTTTTTTTGCGGTACTGGGGATTGAACTCAGGGGCATTCTACCTCCGAGCTACACCCCCAGCCCTATTTTTTTATTCTTTATTTTGAAACCGAGTCTCACTAAGTTGCGGAGTGCCTCACTAGGTAGCTGAGGCTGGCCTTGAACCCGGATCCTCTGGTCTCAGCCTCCCAAATGCTGGGATTACAAGCGTGCGCCACCACGCCCGGCTCCCAAAATTCTTTCTGCACACTTTACATCATCCTTCTTGAGCTGACAAGTATTTGAAAAGCAATAGCTCATTATTATGTTTAAATTTGCTGCACCTCTTTGATATTTCCATTCATTTAGTAATTTGATAGGGCAGAGTGTCAGCTATTATTTACTTCACCTTTTCTTTCCTTCTTTTTGGTCATGGTGGAGAGAGCAAATTTAAGATAGTATAGAAACAGCATTTTCTGTTATTATATCTATTGTTTGTATGAAAAGCAGCAATTTAACATATTGAGGTAAATAGTGTTAAAATAGATTTTTATCTTCTAAAGTAGCCTGTGATAGTATATCACACTCAAACAAATAGAGCTTGCAAAGTATATACATTTATGTATTCATATATAATTACACTTTACATTTGATTATATATGTGGGCATATGTATTGTTATAGTACAGGGCATTGTAAAATATATATTAAAAGAATTTGCAAAACTGAATACAAACAAAAATATTGAAAATTATGTTTTGTGCACCCATGAAAATTGTGGAGGCTTAATTCTAAATTGCCTAAAAGTTAATAAAGAGCTTGTCCACAGCAACTTTAAAGACCTATTGCAACCATTCCAGAAAAGAGGAACTCTGCACATGTATTGTGAGATTTTGATGCTTATATCCAGGACAGAAGTCAGAAGGACAGAAGCAGGAAAAAGACAGAGTGAGATTGAATGGGAGGAGGGAAGGAGATAAAGAGTAAATACTCTGAGTAATCATAGGTACTTATGTTTGGACAAAGAAGTGACTCAAGGAGAAGAGTCAGTAATATTCTGTGGTGCTTCCTGAGTTTTATATGCTTCTGATTAGCTAGTCATGGCATTGTTTTATTTCTGTGTTATCCTGTAACTATCTTCCTTTCTAGATATTAAGAACATTATGCAGAGTTTTTTTCCCCCTAGTTAACTATATCTCCATATACCTCTATATAGGTATGTCTACATCTATATCCATATCTATGTCTCTGTATTTAGATATATGTGAACATTATCTATTTATCCATCCGTCTATCCATTCATCATCTATCATCTACCTACCTCTCTATTTCGAATAATTATTGGAGCACTTCACCTAGCATATAGATACATCAGGATATATGTAGGATGCTGTATATATGGCTTCCGGAGAACAAGGAAGAACATACACCTCGTCAATATAGAGCATTGATTCAATACTGTCATCTCCTCTGTCTTTATTTTTCTACTACTGACTTGAAAATGAATAAAGACATGTACTGGATATTTAATTTAAGGTGTCTCAAATGTACATGGAAAAATAGAGAATTCCACAATGCCCTCAATAGGCAAAATGATTGAAATTTTCCATCATAATACACAAAGTAAATGCAATTTTTATTGCCCTTAATAGTCTGTATGAATCAGGCAGAAAGTGCACAATTAGTAGTCATCATAGTCTCTTCATTCCCAATTCATTAAACAGTTTACTCTTGAGCCAATAAGCTTCATCAACACACTGACAGATTAATTTTTTCCCTCAAATATTTACCACTTTGAAAAGTAGGCAAACTACCATACTGAGCCTAACAAATTTAAATAGTGTTTCTATTTTTCATAAATGTGACTTCAGCTACTTCCTCAAATCTACTTTGTTCTCAATTTTCTTCTCCAAGATGATTTCTGTAGATTATAATTTATTCTATTAGTTAATATAAAATAAAGGAGAAACATTACTTATAAAAGGTATTTTATTAGGAAGCTCATGGTTGTAACTGTATTTAGGGTTTTATTTTGAAAATTATGAATTCAATCAATTTTATTAAAATATAGAAAATATAACAAGTATTACTGAATCTAGCACTCAGCCTTTTCCAAGTCTTAAAATAATACTATATATTTGCTCATTTTTGTTTTTAGAACTAAAAGTTGTAGACTTATTTCATGGCTTAGTATACCCTTCCACATAGCCATTCTACTCCCTCTCTTTCTCCCCAGAACTAATAACTACCATGTGTTTTATAATCATCATTCTCTTGCACATTTTTATGATTTTAATGTGTAGCATGTGTCCTATAAGGAATATACACTAAGGTTTTACAAGAACTTTTGATCATGGCAACACATTGTATATATCATTCTACAACTTGCTTTTTGTTTGTTTTTTCTTTTGGAAAAGAAAAATGTACTTATATAACATTCTTCCAACACACATCTTCCTCTTCTTTCACTAATATCATTCTATTGTTTATTTTTTCCTCCTCACTATTTTTCTATCAAATTCTGGACTTTCTGGTTAAATTTTTGGTATTTCTTACATTCCCATCTCTATATTGTCTTGCTCTGCATTTTAGATTTCACCTTCTATGTCTCTGTGGCTTGTATAAATTTTTGCACTGTTTGGAAATCACTATATTTTGGAAATGTCTTTTTTGTTCTCTCATAATTCTCCTATAAAGCCATCCATTCTTGTTTAACAGATGTACACTTTATTGAAGCCAATCTGAGTATGTAAATATTAGTTCTACTGTTTATCCCAATTCTCAATGTAATTTCTGTTCCCTTTAGTTGTTCTATCGATTCCTCTAGGATTTTATCTTTTATGTTGTTGCTTTTCTTTGAATGTCTCATGATCTCTGGCTGTCAGTTCATGTCTATGAGCAAAAGCCACAGGTAGCTGGAGGGGGAGTCCTCTGCCATTGGGTAGGTCTTTTATTCCTTACATATCTTCCCTTTAAATGGTAGTACTTTTCATTGCTTTGCACTCAGAGCCAGAGTGCTTCAGAGACCAACTCCACTGTAGTTCATACAGGCCAAGATCAGTCTTTCCCCTGACCTCTACTATCATAATAAGAGAGCTTTATTCTACTTCAACAAAGCTCACAATGGGAATATCAGCCTTTCCTAATCCATTAATAAATCGTTCAGAAACAGTTCTGTCCTGTTAGTGTGGATGACAGATAAAATCTGTATCATGACAACTATTTGCTCTTAATCATAAAAGGAGGCTTACAAGAGAAATCAGTATAATGGACTTGTTGTTCTCAACATTATACTAAGTTAAATACCATGAATATTATCCATAAGCCTATTATTGAGTCAAGATGTCAGAGTACTCTAATTTGTAAGTAGATGCTTCCATTTTCAAACCCAGCCTTTTGGGGAGCTCAGCGTAATGGTTTACCAGACTCTTTTGCTGATAGGATTTCCTCTATTTTAAATGGTTGTCTTCCATTGAAATGAAAAACAAAATAAGCAAACAGCATCATATTATTTTGAAGCTTTTTACTGCCTGAAAAAATGTTGTGCAGTGCTTCCAACATCCTAAGTAATAAATTCTTATGCCCATAAGGAGATTTTATCATCAGAACTGCTCAGAATCACCCTCTTTAATCAGCACTACTTCCAACAACCATGTGAGCTTCCTACAGTCACAGATCCATACTAATAGATTGGCTACATTCCAATGTCCCAGGGTGGAAGATTCTGCCAAATTATCTCAGGCAAAGAATGCTTTGTAGGTGACACTGATGAGACAACTCGAGAAGCCAGCTGTGATGTGGGTGGAAAATCCAAGCTTCCCCATCAAGCGGAAGGTTGGACTTTGTTGGCTCTCAGCTGCCCTTAAATTTGGAATGGAGCATGATGGTGCCATTCTCTCCTTGCCAACTCTCAGAAGGCATGAGGGCACTCTTGATTAGGTTTTCTACTTACTTGCAGGCAGTTATCACACATCCTGCTGCTTGGAAACAGAATAAATCAGCACCAATCCCTGACAACATATGATTATACAAGCAGTTTTTGATCAGTGAAAACATTATTTGTGCCCAATGGTTTGGAACTTACACAATCTTACTCAACTTTCTAGATCAGCCCATTAAAACTCAATCCATAATCTAGCTGAGTTAAGAGTTAAAGGAACCTGAATCATAATTCCAAAAGCTTGAAATGTTTTCATGGTATTTTGAAGATCAAACTCCCTACCAGCTCCAAAAGTGAGGATAACCTAGCAGCAAAGTGATGGGGGAGTGTCTGGTGATTTCTTGGCCATCCCTCAACTCTGCTCCAATGTTCCTCTGTCCTCTCACCTTCATCCTTAAAAGTTCAATCAGACTAGTTTATCTAACAAAGTTAATGTGATGTCATCCTCCTTGCCTAACAAATTTCTGGGATTTACAGTTTGTTTTTTTTGATGGGAATGTTTATTCAACTTCATCAAACTAATTTCTTAAAAGAAATTCTTATTTTACTGTGTGTGTGAGGTAATAACTCTCTAACAAAGCCAATTACTCCCTACTGTTTGTTATTTCAGAAACTTGGAAATGTTGTGATTTTACTATTATTATTATTATTATTATTATTATTATTATTAAGCATAGTTTTATCATTGCAGTGGTTCATTATGATGGACTTACCTATCCCATACTCAAAGGTAGGTTCTGTGGCTTATTTGTCTTTGTATTTCCAGAACCTAGGAATACAGAGATTTTTCTTCAAATTAAATCACTCTCCATTTCTCTGAAATTTCTCCACATGTATGCAGAGGGGAAAAAGAAAAAGTATTTCACAAATAAAATATTTAGAAAATATTGTGCTGTTCCTTCCTACAGAACTTTTAACGTCATTAACAGCATACAGTATACAGAAAAGTTTCGAGACTGATACGTAAACTCATTTAAAAAATTATAATTTTTATGTACCTGTTTATAATACTAAAAAGCAATGCTGAGTAAAATATGTCTAGAAACTATTAATCTATGGCATAATTCTAGCTGGAAAGGAAATAATTAATTTAAATGTTATTTTTATGAATTATTGAAACAAGTTGAATTAAAAAGCTTAATATTTTCAGGGTAGCTTCATATAATAGAATTCTAGGTTCTGTCAGAAAGCCTCCCTTTTGGCCTGAACGAACTGTTTTATATTCTTCCACTCTCTTCCACTCAGTGAGTGAGGAACTTGTTATACAATTCAATTGTCAAGGGGTTTGTTTGGACATAAAAGGATTAGTTGCAAGATTAATTATGAGCCAAGTGTGGTGGCACATGCCTCTAATCACAATACTTGGGAGCCTAAGACAGGAGCATTCCATGTATGAGTACAGCTTCAGCAATGTAGCCAGACTCCCAATAACCTAGCAAGACCATATTTCAAAACAAAAAAACACATTTTTTAAGAGGACTGGAGATGTAGCCCAAAGGTAGAATGCCACTGGATTCAATCCCCAGTACCAAATACACACACAAAAAGGTTAATTATGGATATCTATACTTTCTGAGTATCAATAAAACTATAAAAATGATTTTTTATTCAAAATATACTGAGATATTAGGGGAAGTATTTAGTACATGAATGATGTCTGATTTTCTTACATGCTCAAGAGATAACTTTAAAAACTATCAGATGTATATATAGAGAGATATACAATAAAGATATATTTACTTTCTCTTCATACTTGTTTATTGAGAACTGACTTTCTCAGGATAATTTTATTTTCCTATGGCTATATTCAGTTCTAAAATTTTGTTTTATTTGGCATATAATATATGTATATATTTATAGTACAGTGAAATGTTTTGATATATGTATATATTTTATATGATCAAATCATTTAATGTATTCATCACCTCAAACATTTATTAGTTCTTTGTGGTGAGAACATTAAGATTCTTCTCTTCTACTTTGTTTGAAATATACACTAAAATATTCTCTACTATTATCACCAAACTGTGTCATAGGACACCAGAACTTGTTCTTTCTAACAATAAATCTGTCTCTGTTGACCAATTTCTCCCCATTCCCTTCCTTATATCTTCTGCAGCCTCTCATAATCACTACTGGGCTATTAAAAAGAGTGAAATGCTGTCATCTGTGGTACATGGATGAACCTGGAGGACATTATGTTATGTGAAATACTCTAGACGTGGAAAGACAAATATTGCATGATCTTACTGATTTGTGGAATCTAAAAAGGCTAATGTCAGAGAAATACAGAAGAGAATAGTCATTACCAGAAGCTATTCATTTCTAAGTCACACCTGACTTGGATGACAGAATATCTGTTTGATTTAATCTGCAAAGCACCAGTAAGAATTTGAAGATTCAGGTCACTAGGTTGCAGATACCTCTCTGGAAAATGCAAATTTTCTCTGAGTTGAAGTGTTCCAAGGTTCCTCTAAGTGTCTAGGGAGCAACCATGATGTAAATCACCATGGGAGCTGTGGTTTATTACCTGACACACACTTGCATAAATGGTGATCCCCAATAGTTCACTGAAGAATTATTGACTAGTCTGGCATCCCACATGCATGCCAACCACTACCTCAACAGCCAACCTCTCTTTCAACATCCAAAGACAAATTATTCAGCAATGTTTGGGTAAAATGCATACTCAGTGTATTCTGCATAGTTTTAAGTGGAAAATAAATAAAATCCTATAAACCAAAGAGTCTTTGGGTTATAGGGTATCTTTAAAATCAACTGTTCAATGATTTAATTCTAAGCATTGAAACCATTATCACTATCCTCTAGTTAGTCTGGTCTTTAAGATAAAGAAAAAATATGTCCTACACTGTGGCCACCATACTTAATTATGTAATCAAAAGTAGATGATAGGGCCAGGCTCAGTGTGTATGCCTATACTCCCTGTACCAAGGCCAGCATGCTCTAACTAGGAAAGACTCTATTTAAAAATTAAAAATAAAATTAGAGCAGTGGGTATAGCTCAAAGGTAGGGCACATACCTCAATGGGTTCAATTCCCATTGTCATAAAAAAGTAGATAATTGTTATTTTAATGAAAGATTCAAGAATGTGTATTCATTATAGGGGAAATTTTTTTTTTTTTTTTTTTGGCGGTACTGGGGATTGAACTCAGGGGCATTCTACCTCCAAGCTACACCCCCAGCCCTATTTTTTATTCTTTATTTTGAAACCGAGTCTCACTAAGTTGCGGAGTGCCTCACTAGGTAGCTGAGGCTGGCCGCGAACCTGGATCCTGCGGTCTCAGCCTCCCGAATGCTGGGATTACAAGTGTGCGCCACCACGCCCGGCTAGAAGAAAATTTATAAGGAAAACTTCAACATTTTTTGTTAAGATTTTATTATAACATACCTAACTGTTTTTAGTTAAAGTTTACAGTTAACATAAAGATTTTTATAAGTTGTGGCTAATGCTACTTAACTAACAAATAACTAATAAATAACTGCTCTACTTTAAGGATCTGCTATATATAAAAAAGTGCTCAATATTTTATGAACATAATATGAAATCCTGGAAGTAATTTTTATATCAGCAGTGGAAATGTATCCTAAATGTGCCTCCTCTATGGAAAGCAATCTCAGTACCACTTTCCCAAATCAAAAGCAGGACCTAACTCCTCTTTGTTACCAGAGTAAAATCTACTCTATTAGAAATTTGGAATAAATGAATTATTTACTGAAGAATTCATGAAGGAGGCAGAAGAGTGTTAGAGAACATGTAATACAGCAAATTATGGTAAAAATCTTCATTTAGAATTTCTATGTTTTCATAATTAGCTTTCATCCAGATTTGTTATCTCATAACATTTGTACCAGGAAATTTCTACACTCAGTCCTTCCCCATCTTCAATATCTCCATAGATCATTCTTACATCCTAATAACTCTTCTTAATCCTTCTCTCTGTTTTGATTGAGTAATGTTGCTTTCTTGTAGGATTTCTAGTATACTCAATCACAAATATGTTAATTTCTTCTGTCACAGATAAGTAAGAAAATTGGAACCATAGACTGTAAATAACTTGCTTATTATCCTAAATATTGTAAGCAATTGGTTTTAAATTCAAATCCAAGTCTATTCTAAGACAGGATCATGTGTTTCTGATTCAGAGGGGCATGTATAGAAAACTCTTTTCCTTCAGCATTCTAAGTACAATATTTGAAGAAAATTAAATAAGACTAGGAAATGCACTGAATACTCAAATCTTTATATTTTATATCATTACATTGAGAAAGTCATAAATAAACACAAAGCATATTAATATGTAAAAACATTTCTAGGCTTTTGTACTCATATGTTGACATGTGAAATCTAATGATCTGTCTTCTGCTCATAATTTTTTATTAAAATTTTTTAAATGTACTTACATCTTTATGAGGTATAGGATGGTAGAGGCAAACATGCATACATCACTCATTTAGCCTTTCCCCAATTCCCACCCATTTCCCTCCCCCCTTTCTCCTCCTTTTCAGATCGGTGATTGACTTTGATATGTTTGTGAATGTACATCATGCACATTAGGCTGTTTACCTCTTCCCCCCTGCACCCCATCTCCCTCAGTTAGATCACATTCTTTACTCATATAAGGTTTCTCCTTCTTTGTCTGGAGTCCCTCCTATGTCCCGTTTTCTCCGTAGCTTCTGCATATTAGGGAGAACATCTGTATTTTCACTTTTGGGGACGGGCTAATCTCACTTTGCATAATTTTCTCCAGTTCCATCCATTTTCCTACAAATGACATTTTGTTCTTCTTTATGGCTGAGTAAAATTCCATTTTGTATATATCCCATTGTTTTGTAATCCATTCATCTGTTAATGACATCTTGGCTGGTTCCATAGTTTGGTAATTGTGAATTGTGCAACTATAAACATAGATATGCATGCCTTAGTCTGGTATTTTTGTTTTCATTCTTTTGGGTAGATACCCAGGAGTGGTATTGCTAGGTCATATGGTAGGTTCATTCCCATTCTTCTGAAGATCTCATTCTTCCAAAGTGGTCGCACTAATTTGCAATCCCACCAACAATGTATTAGAGTTCCCACTTTTCCACATACTCGTCAGCATTTGTTACTGTTTGTGTTTTTAATGATTACCATTCTAATTTTTATTTGACCCTTCATTTTTTTCATTTTCAGAAATTGTGTATCATTTCTATGATTAATGTTATGAATTGTCCTGGCAATCTCTGCAATTCTGTTTGGTGAGTTCTGTTATTGTGGGGTTGTGGGAACTCATTGCTTTGTTGCTATTCTTCCTTCTCATGATTTCAAGGTATTTTGTTTATATCTTTGTTGCTTTTGATAGCTGTCTCTCACTCTGTAGAGTTTCTATTTTTTCTTTATGGTATCTTATTCTAGAAGTAGATATTTACCTATAGGTATACCTTAAAATTGAATAGCCTCTTCTATATGGCTATTCTCAGCTCTCTGTTGTATATTTATCACCCTTTGATACTGACCTTAAAAAGTGTGTTCCCTATCACCCCACTGTTTTTCTGCCTGTAGATCATCAGTACTGGGTTGCAGTTATACTAGGGCTCCTTCTGTCTGCTGCAATGATGACACTGATGGGTTCCAGGTGTTAAGGTCAGGGTCCTGTCTGTCACCTCTGTCATAGGGAGTCAGCTCAGAGATGTAAGCAGAACAATTTGTACCCTGTGTGTTTTTAAACTTCAATGTGCTGGCTGTTGAGTGGTTTCTTTTGTTAGCTGTGGTTAGTTTGACCTTAATGTCTGGCAGTCCTTTCTGGTGGTTCACCTATCTGGTCCAAACTCAGCAGTAGGGATTTAGAGATTTCAGCTGGTATATACAAGGGCAAGTTGTATTGTATTCAGTGGTAAAGCTTGAGTGAGGAGGAAAGAGTTGGTCTAATGAATTCAAGAATAGGGTGAAGTGGAGAATAGGATCTAGTAGAATGAGAGTTTGAGTATAGTATATAGTAGATATAGTAATATATAGTAGCGATTAGAGATAGTGGGTATATAGAAGGATTCTAGTAGCCAGTGTCGAGTATTTAGATATGATAAGAAGTGGATTAGAAGAGAAAAGAAAAAAAGTCATAGAAGAAAGTAGATAAAGTGGGAAGAAGCTTGCTAAAGTGATGGGGAAGAGAACACACACACACACACACACACACACACACACACACACACACACCAAAAAACAAGTCTACAAATATATGAGTACAGAGCAGACTTGGCCTCTGCAATCCTCCTGGGTCTGAGTGGATACTTTCAGATGTTTAGGGTCCACTTTCTATAGTAGGTTCTTGAGCATGTTCCAAGTATTCTCATTTACTCAGTAACCTATAGCAATGATATCAGTTTGTGTCAGTTAGCAGCCCCACTTTTTGGTCTCCTTCAATGATTGGGACTCTGGCCTGGTGTCTCTCTATGTCTGTGCAGGCACCAAGTTCCACTGGTGTCTCTCCTGCTATAAGCCTGCTGCAAGCCTGGGTCTCTGAGCTGTCCACAGGGTCTGTCCCTGTTTCTCTCTCTTCCTATGCAGGCAGGTGTCATTGGGGCTAGATCCAGTGTAAAGTGCAGGTCTCCATGATCTTCAAAGACCCTGGGCCTGCATCTCTCTCTCTGCCTATGCAGGTGGTGGGTGTCACTGGGACTGGACTTGGTTTAAAAGCGGGGCTTGGCATTCTCCACAGATAGCGCTGGGTTGATCTGACTTCACCCCAGACACCACAACTGGGTGTCCTGTGGCAATCTCCAGAGGCCTAACCAGGACAATGTCCTGGGTCTCTAGGCTTGTTTGCCTAATTGGCCCTGGAGGCTGTCTACTAATCCATGCTTCTGCTGTGTCTGACAGCAGTCTCCAGAATCACCTCCACTGGGGTGAACCACAAAGTCTCAGATAGATCCCCCAAGCCTATTGTTTGCCATGTGAGTCCCTGTGTCCTTGCTGGGCAATCTCCCACTGGGGCAGCTAGTTTAGTAATGGTATTATTGAGCACCTCTCTGGATCTCTGGAGGAAGAGGTGGGCTTAGCCGCTAATGCTGCAAGTGCTGGTCGGGTGTGTGGGCAGTTGGGTCTCTGTCAAGTGTGGAACAAAGTACTGACTGCTTACAATACTGATGAACTGCAGCTGCTTGTCTAACATCAAGTCATTGGCTTCTTTGCTAGGCGTCTCTACAGGCCACAGTGCTGGAAGCCCCACTGTAGTCAAGCCAAGATTGTGCTGCCATGGCTGCTGTTGTTCCCAAAGTGAGGTGTGTGGGGCACTTTGTTGTCCTTTGTTCTGTCTTCTAGATTTGGTTTTGTCATGTTTCAATTTTTTGTTGCTTTGCTCAATTTTTTGCTGCTTTATTTTTTCTCCCTCTTGTCAAGAAGCTACCTTCATGGTGATTGAATTCCGAGTCTCAGTGTGACTGGGATGTGCTACTTCCCTCAGTCACCATCTGGCCCCTCCCTTGCTCATGATTTTTATATTAGAAATTTGTAACTGTATGAAAATTCTACTTAATTTAGAAACCCAAATCTTGTTTTACTACATTTTACTCAGTGCACTAATCTTTACTTCTGCTGAACATCTTCAGTGATGTCTCATCCATAAGATCCTCTTAGAATCCTCCCTCAAAGTTTTCGATCTCTAGCATCTATTGTTGCTAATATTTTGATACTAATCCATAGGCTGCATTTCACTAAATATATAAAACTCACTCATTTTAATACTTTATTTTTAAGGCAATTTTACCCTTACAGCAATTAAGGGAATGACATAGAGATATCTCATATATCCTCTGTCCTCACACATGCATGGCCTCTTCTATAATCAATATCTCCCCCCTGAGTGGTACATTTGTTCATTTGTTAAAATTAATGAACCAAATTGTTGATTAATTTGGGGATATTATCAAACATTATTTTTTCATGCATTTCTCCTGTTCTTATCTCTCATTTTTCTCCTCTAGTATTCCCATTACATATATGTTGCACTTATTCTAGTTGTCCCACAGGTTTTGTATATTCTGTTCTCTCTCTCTTTCTATCTCTCTATCTCTATCTCCATCTGTCTCTCCCTCCCCTCAACCTATGTCACTTTACTTCTCAGTTCTGGAGATTATTATGATATATTTCAAACTCATATTTTTCTTAATCATGTCCACTCTAGTAAACCCATTAGAGGCATTCTTTATTTCTGTTATAGCTTTGATCTCTAGCATTACTTCTTAGTTCTTTCTTGAGATTTCCATCTTTCTGCATACATTGCCCATCTATTCCTGCATGTTGTGTATTACATTATTAGTGATTTTGTGATATTAATCATAGTTGTTTTTGTTTAAACCTCTGATTTGGTAATTCCAACACCTCTGACATGCCTTGTCCTTTCTCTGTCTCTTCAAGTTGTGTGGTTTATTTTATTTTATCTTATTTTCACCAATGCAATATGTCTTGTAATGTTTTCATGATAGTGAGAAACATAAACTGGTGCTTAGTAATGTAGTAGTAAGGCATAAGAAGAGGGAACAATTCTGTAATTCTATGTTTAGGTTACAGAGTTTTTCTGAGCTTATGTTTCTGGACTGAGGACTTCACCAGTGATTTTCAGCTTTCCTTCACTTACTAGGGAATGGCTTAAATGGCCTAAGCTAAGAATTGCCTGCCCCCAAGTCAGTTAGGCTCTTGTAATATTCTAGTAGGACAGGGTCTGGTTAATTGGCTTTTCCTGAGGATCTGTCGTGTTAAAAAAGAATAGAGTGAATCGGCATATTTCAAAATCCTTTCTTTTCCTCTCCCCTTGTCATATTTTTCTCTATTATTTGCTTTGGGAATCTACTCAAGCTCCTAGGGGCAAATCTCACAATACTGTGCCCCCTACATCATGATTGTGTCTCCCTGAAATTTTTTACTTTCCAAGTTGTCCCCACTGAGGCTCCTCATTTTCCTACCCAGCACTGATCCCCACAATGGTCTCCAATCATAGCTCCCTTGAAGTCACCTGTCTGCTTCTCCAATCTTGGGTGCAGTAGTTTGCACTGTGTCCTCCCCTCTCTTATGTGCCCAAGTAGAACTCATTTTTCAGGCTACTAAGATTTTTTTTTTTACTTATTGTTTTAATGAAGAAAAATATCCAGGCTCCTTACATGTAGAAGTGGTAACCAGAAGACCCTCTGTTTATTTTTTAAATTGTACTAGATTCTAGTACTTTGCTATACATAGCAAATAATCAGTATACAATTTTTGGGTGAAAACTAGCACAAAATCAGATTGGCATGTACAGCTTTACACATGGAAGGGGATAAGAGCTATGCTAGGCTCTATTAGATGACTCAGGGCATGGCTAATGTGCCAACTCCTTCTTGGGATTTAGTGTTAATTTTTGGTTAAGTCTAAAATGAAGAAGAAGAATATATAGCAAGGACCTATGCAGAATCAAACTTCCCAACACAGAATCTTGCATCTTCTGTGCCAAGCTAAAGCTTATTTTGCATCCTTTAGAAATTATTCTTAGGAAGATTTTCTTTCAATGTAATATTAATTATCAAAGTAGATGATAAATCCTTTTGTTGACTCTATTTTTATTCATTCTTAGAGCATACAGTTCAGTCATTTGGATATAAAGCATTAGTTAACATGTCAATCTATGCCTACATGAGCCAGAATTGCCATAGTTTTTTTTTATCTTATTAATTTTTAAATTTTTTAATTTGTGCATTATAATTATACATCTTTGTTAGGTACAAGCTGGTAGAGGAATACATGCACACATCTCCCTTTTAACTCTTTCTCAATCCCCCCATTCCCTCCCCCCTCCCTTCTTCTCAAGTTCAGTTTAGTGATAGACTTTGATATGTTTGTGAAAATACATCATGTGCATTAGGGTGTTTCCCTCCCCCCATTACCTACAGTTAAGTCACCTTTGCTCATCTAATGTTTCTTCTTCATCTAGAATACCTCTTATGACAAACTTTCTCCCTAGATTCTGCATATTAGGGAGAACATATGATTTTTTACTTTTGGTCACTGACTAATCTCACTTAACATAATGTTTTCTAGTTCCATCCATTTTAAAAGGAGCACTTTCTCATAGATTGTTGTTTGGAATCTGAGAAAAGTTACCATATACTTTCATCAGGCAGCATGCAGACAAGTTAAAAAAAAATGAACTGTATGTAGTGTGGAAGGTTGAATGCAAAAGATAATGGTCTCATTACCTTAAATTCATAGTTTCAAACTATAGCATCATTTTATTGTTCTTTCAAATTCTTTAAAGGACAATGAACTCTACCTTCAAATATATGATTAAAAACATCATTGAATGACATGAGTATTCAGATTATTTAGCCTTTTTTATTCTGTTTTCCTCTACTTTGTTCAAATATAAAGAAAACTCAGCCACTTTTTACTGGCTTTCTAGAAAGAGGAAGAGAGGGAAAGAGAGAGAGTAAAAGAAGGAAGGAGAGAGGGAGGGAGGGAGGGAAGGAAGGAAGGAAGAATTTCAGGGAAACCAGGTAGAAATGAATAAAAGACTATAGTCTTCTTTTCATATTTAAGGAGACCTGTGCTATTTGTAACATCCTAAATTCAAAGAATAAAATTGCTTACCTAAAATAGCAATCCTTACCTTCATATTCAGATAAAATTTACTTTGCTTTGCTATAGTTAAATCAAGAAAGAATTCAGACTGTACCTTACTATATGATTGACATTTCTCCACTCAATGTTTATATTTCTATATGTAGAAATAGTACTGCCTAGCGACCAAAAAATAATTTAAGACAAAAGAAATCATAGGTTTCTTTTTTTTAATTGATGGGGTAAATGCCACTTAGTTTTGTATGGCCCTGATTTATTTTTCTCCAAAGAAATTTACATAAATTCCATTTTATTTCAAAAAGTTAAGGACTCATTAGTTTTAAAATATCTTAGGGTTTCACACTGGGGAGGGTTTTATGAGTAAGATACCAATTTGAAGGTAACTTTAGTTCAGTTGTAGTTCATTTTATTCCTGACTTTTTCACTGAAGCAAAGACTGTTGGAGAAAAGCAGAAATATATGGTGTATTGGTTACAATAGAAAATTATGATTAATAAGCATAAATGGACACTTGACACTGTGTAGCAGTGATCCCAAATATATCTTCAAACAGTTCATTTTTCTGTTAATTTTTTTATCTCAGTTTTCACTGTTTGACAAAGTTATTTTCTTCTAATGTTCATTTTTTCCACTTTTAGACATTAAAGTTTACATATACTTCTTATGTATCTTCCTTGTCTATTGTTCAATGAGGAATTTCTCCAACCTTTTATTTAAGATCAGCCTAATGCTGAGGATCCTGTTGCCTCCAGAAGTTTTCTCCCAAATCTTACATTATTTTTAATTATTTTTAATTTTTATTAATTGGTGCATTGTAATCATACATCTTTGTTAGGTAAAAGCTGATCAAGGCATATATGCACACATTTCTCATTTAGCCCCTTCCCCAATTCTCACTCCACTCCCTCGCTCTCCCTCCTTCTCAAGTTCAGTTTAGTGATTGACTTTGATATATTTGTGAAAGTACATCATGTGCATTAGGGTGTCCCCCCCACCCCTGTCCATCACCTTCAGTTAAGTCAACTTCTTTGCTTATCTAGGGTTTCTCCTTTTTCATCTGGAGTCCCTCTTATGCCCCATTGTCTCCCTAGCATCTGTATATTAGGGAGAACATATGATTTTTTACTTTCTGTGACTGACTAATCTCACTTAACATAATGTTTTCCAGTTCCATTCATTTCCCTGCAAATAACATGATTTTTGTTCTTCTTTATGGCTGAGTAAAATTCCATTGTGTACATATGCCATAGTTTTGTAATCCATTCTTCTGTTGATGGATATCTTGGCTGTTTCCATAGTTTGGCAATTGTGAATTGTGCAACTATAAACATAGATATACATGCTTCAATGTGATAGTTTGGTTTCCATTCTTTTGGGTAACCCAATCAAAAAATGGGCAAAGGATCTAAAGAGAGACCTCACAAAAGAAGAAATACAAATGTCCAATAAATGTATGAGAAGATGTTCAACATCATCAGTAATCAGAGAAATGCAAATCAAAACTGCCTTGAGATTTCACCTAACTGCAATCAGAATGGCAATCATAAAAAACATAAACAACAGCAAATGCTGGCAAGGATGTGGAGAAGTGAGAACCCTAATACATTGTTGGTGGGATTGCAAATTAGTGCAACCACTTTGGGAAACAGTATGGAGGATCCTCAGATGAATGGGAATGAATCTACCATATGATCCAACAATACCACTTACATTACTATTTTATCCTACATTTTTTGTGTATATGTATAAACTATCTTCCTTCCAGTGGGATACATTTCACAAGTTAGGAAAAATTAAAAAGAAAAGCCCTTTAACTAGTCCTTCTATTTGTGATTCACTGATACCTATGTTCTCATTGAATTTCTAATGGGAGATTTCCTGGGGTAAACTATATAAGGGGTGTGTGTGTGTGTGTGTGTGTGTGTGTGTTTACATTTTCAGTTGTATAATCCAAAATGACTGACCACACAATTTAGAGGAAGATTTATTTGCTCAGAGACTTTAGAGATTCTGAGTTCAGTCCATATGAGGCCAGGGTCTGAAACTCAAGGAATGGTGGCAGAAAGCAGAGGGAGACTGAGAAAGTGCCAAAGCTCCTCACCATGGAGATCAGAAGCAGAGAAAGAACAGAGGGAGGAGTGATCTTGCATAATCCCCAAGTCCACAACCCAGAAACCCTTCCTTAGGAACCAAGCCCAGCTTCCAACATTGCTATCTTGTTTCCATAAGGGCTGGGGGAACATTCTGAACCCAAACCATTACAGTGTTACAGTGAGTGTGTGTGTGTGTGTGTGTGTGTGTGTGTGTGTATGTGTGTGTGTATGTGTGTGTGTAGGGGACTGGGAATCTATTCCCTCCAACATTTATCCATCATATCCCCTGAGAATCCTCCTGGTTTTAGCTGTTGTGTAAACTATTTGGTATACCCATGTAAGTTCTCACAAATATTTTTCAAAAATTCTTCCTATACTTTTGTGGCTTAAAGAACTACCTCATCCCAAGATGTCCATCAGCAGATGAATGGATTACAAAACTATGGGATATGTACACAATAGAATTTTACTCAGCCATAAAGAAGAACAAAATCATGTTATTTGTAGGGAAATGAATGGAACTGGAAAACATTATGTTAAGTGAGATTAGTCAGTCACAGAAAGTAAAAAATCATACGTTCTCCCTAATATGTGAAAGCTAAGGAGAAAAGGGGACATAATAGGGACTCCAGCGGAAGAAGGTGAAACCTTATATGAGCAAAGAATTTGACTTAACAGAAGGTGATCGAGGGAGGGGGGACACCCTAATGCACATGATGTACTTTCATGAACATATCAAAGTCAATCACTAAACTGAACTTGAGAAGGAGGGAGGGGGAGGGAGTGGGGTGGGAATTGGGAAAGAGTTAAATGAGAAATGTGTGCATGTATGCCTTTTTCAGCTTGTACCTAAAAAAGATGTATGATTACAGTGCACCAATTAAAAAATGAAAGAAAGAAAGAAAGAAAGAAAGAAAGAAAGAAAGAAAGAAAGAACTACCTCATCCTTGGTTTGAAATTCTTCTGTCCCTTTTTGAATATTCTAAATATCATCACACTTATCCATGCCAGAGTATTCTCTTCCTGCTACAGGACTCATTAATTCATTCTTCCAACAAACATTAATTGAACAGCTATTCTGCACCAGGTCTTGTTCTCAGCTCAGCAGATAGCGTAGTGAACCAATGAGCTCAAAGGACTTAAAACCTTATGGAAAGGACTGGTAACATACAAGAAAACAAATAATTACATGATATCACTATAACTAGTTTGGAGGATTTTTTTCTCATTAAGTATAAAATGTTTAAAATATGAAAATTATTGGTCACATAATAATGTAGTTCTATACTTTTAATCTGTGAGATTTGTCTTCTCTGGATGTTTGGATAATTGCAACAAGAAGAGTATCCTTCTGCTAAAAGATTAAACAAACAATCTCTAATTGCATAAAACCATTACTCTTCCTGGGCAGCATCATTAAACTTCCTTCACCCAAAGTGACCTGGAAAAATACTGTATAAAGGCTTTTTCAATAGGTTTCAATAGGCTACATTGTATAATAGGGATTACAAGCAATACATGCAAATGAACACTGTGAATCCTTAATCATGAGTGCTTCAGAGTACTGACATCAAGTTTAGTGTTAGGAACAAGTTATGAATTAAGCATGGAAGTGGAGAAAATACAAAACCAAAAAGAAACAAGTAAAAACACCTCATTTTTCTCTTATTAATTATCCATCTGAGTTTTGTCTACTAAAATCAGAAATATAAGAGCTATCAATTTAACTCATTCAAAGGTAAAATCCTATCTCATGTGTAATTTAGTTTATCTAAGGTTTGGCTGAAGGTGTTGATGATCTCAAATTGTTTCAGGTAAGTCTCTAAGAACATTTTATTAACCTGGTAAACATATACACAGTAACACCAAAAAAATGAAAAAAAGAGCTATAATTTTTTTTGATAATTCAGTCACCTCAAAAAGAGGGAGGGAGGAGTCGGGTGTGGTAGAATACACCTGTAATCCCAGTTTGAGGCCAGCTTCAGTAATTTAGTGAGGCACTTAGCAATTTAGCCAGAACCTGTTTCAAAATAAATAAAATAGGGCTGGGGATATAGCTCAGAAGTTCTGGGGTTCAACCTCCAGAATGATGAGAGAGAGAGAGAGAGAGAGAGAGAGAGAGAGAGAGAGAGAGAG
>PVLC010006506.1:0-12710 GCA_004027655.1 Graphiurus murinus
GGGCCGCGGAGACGGGCTTCTTTGCTCTCTCTGGTCGGTCTTCCGGGTTCTGCTCAGCTGTATTCCAGTTTTCGCAGCGTTTTCCACCTTTTTGTTGCTTTTTTTCTTTTTTCAAAAAACTGGATCCACGACTGATTTGAATCGAGCTCACAGCGGCTCTTGAGACGCGTCTCACTCCGTCGCCATCTTCCCGGAAGTCGGTGGTACCTTTTTTCATATATCTTGGGTTCCTACTTTGAGATTTAAAACTGGTGGATCAGTTATCACTACCACTTTTATGGGGTGTCTATCTTATTCAGTAAGTGAATTTTTTTCTAAAGATGTGTTTTGGGATGTAACTGTGTTTTGCAATTTTGATTTTATTCCAGCTGGGCACCATAGTATAGTCTCTCTGTAGCTTCATTAGCTTTGATTAGTGAGTTAGGCACAGTGCATACTGTGGGAGATGCATTGTCTCTGAGAGCCACACAGAACAGGAGCACACTACCAGCCCAGGCAGGTGTAGTATAGACAGCAGTGGGTGTGGTGTGTTCCCTCCATGGCCACTCCTATGGTGGAGTGATGGCTCCTATTACAGAGTTTCTTCAGGTACTATCAACGCTGGTTCTCTTATTAGTCAGGGCCTCTGTGTCTGGCAGTACAAGTAGAGGTGAGGAGGGGTTTGAACCATTTGTCCTCTGACCAGACATTGATTTCACATGGGGAGAGGCAGAAACTGCAGCACCCTCTAGTCACACAAGGCTCAGGAGTAGTCAGCACTGGAAACCACATAAAAGGGTGTGGTGGGAGAGTCCAATAGCTGGTGAGAAGGACTCCGAGACCAGATTAGGATGTAACAAGTTTTATTCACCTGGTAGGCTCAGAGAGCAAAGCTCCAGGTCTGAGCTCTGAGCCCAGAAATTAAATACTTTTTATACAATAGCCAACATAATTCTTGGGAAGGGAGAGGGAGTGGAAAATTTTTACCTAGAGTAAGCAATTTACAGAACAATGGCCAGCCTATATGTCATTCTATGTTCTGGTACTCAAGAGTCTTACGTTGTGGTTGTAGCTGCCTAGAAAGTCCCAACTATGTTTATCTTGGGAGGGGTCTGAGGGGGAGGCTTTGTTCTCCTGGTCCCTTGTTATTAAGTCAAAAGTTAATTACTGGGACAAGGCCATGTTCTTACCTCAAGGGGTGGCGCAGGAACTGCAGTGTTGCTTTCTACTGCGTTGTAGGAGTGCCCACCCAGGAGCACAACCACACCTCCCTAGATATGTGAAACTGGAAATTGGTAAGAGCTTCTCTCTCCCAGCTCCTTCAGCTCTAGTCCCTTCCTAGAGGTAGGATGCAATTGGAGGGGGTTAATCTCTTCTTGGGGCTTCCTTTGGCACTGGCACCCAGGAATGGGTGACATCCAGAACCTGGCATTACTCCAGGTCCCCTTGGCATGCTGCTATGGGCAGGGCAGCAGTGGAACCACAGGGTTCCCTCTCCACCTTGCCAGTTACAGACACCTAGTGTGGCACAGGGAAAAAGCCCATGGGAACCGTGTGTGAGACCCCCTTCAGACTTGGCACTGGCAAGGAACCAGATGCAGCTGGGCATTTCCCTGATCTCAGAGAGCAAGCTACCCAGTCTCCTGGTTCCTGAGGGTGGTGCCCTCACCTACCTCCATGTCACAACATCTGTTCTCTACAGCACAGGACTTCCAGCAGGTCTGAGTCAGAGTCACTCTGCTGGGCTGACTTGGGTTCATGAGGCAGCTATACCCATTGAGCCAGTGCAATCGATGTCCATGGGGTCTCAGAGATTATAATACTCAGGGGTCTCTGGCCCCTGTAGAAGTCCAAATTTGCACAATAGCTCTCTTCTCAAGATGACTCCTGGCTACAGCACCCTATTTTTACTGGGAGATGATGTAAGATCCTTTTCCAAAACAATCCACTGTGCAGATTTCACGCCACCAGCCTGTGAGGATTGTAAAGCTTTCCAGTAGCTGGGACTGCCAGTACTCATGACAATGGAATTTGCTAGGACTTTCTCTTTCACTTTCATCCCTGCAAAGGGGAGACTCAGCCTCCCCCAGCTATGGAACTGGGATGGCAGGTGTCAGATATTTTGCTTCTCTTGCTATGCTATTTTCCCAGGACTCTGAATCTCACAAGGTTACGGTCTCTCTCTTGCTGATTTCCAGCTTCTGTGGTCAGTCACCTCAAAATGTAGCTACCTACTTGTTACTTTGGTTCTTCTTAGCAAGTGTGGGCCAGGCACCCTTATTCAGCCATCTTAAAATCTTCAAATTCATTAACTAGATCGTTCACCCTTAACTCTGGAGGTTTTTTTAAAAAGAGATAAGTGGAGTATGCTGGCACATGCTTGTAATCCCAGTTTTTGGGAGGCTGAGACAAAAGGATCTCAGGTTCAAGGACAACCTTAGCAATGTAGCAAGATTCTTGGCAACCAAGGAAGATCCTCTTTTAAAACAAAAAATAAAAAGGGCTTGGAATGTGGTTCAGAGGTAGAATGCCCCTGGATTCAATCCCCAGTACAACACACACACACACACACACACACACACACACGCTGGGAGTTGTGGTGCAGTACTGTAATCCCAGTACTTGAGTACTTGGGATGCTGAGACAAGAGGATCACAGGTTTGAGGCCAGCCTCTGCAACTTAGCAAGACCCTGAGCAACTTGTTTCAATATAAAAAAAAAAAAGAAAAAAGGGGCTAGGGGTATATCTCAGACATAGAATACCCCAGAATTCAATCTCTAGTACCAAAAACAAACAAAGATGAAAGGGAGAAAGCTGGTGGAAGGGGCAATGGGCTGAAATCATTCATTATATATAAACTGTGAAACAGATGTATAACAGTCCCTATCAGGAATATCCCTATGTTTTTATCAAAGTGTATCCATGGAAGCAGCCATAGTAGTATCTCCATGGTAGGCTAGGTTCCCTAGGTTTTCTCCTAGGGAAGAAAAACATTCTCAGCAGTGGGAGAGAGGCTGGATGGGGAGGAGCGGGGGGAGATGTGATGGAAATGAGCCAGAAGAGTGAATTACACACATGTTTGAGTTTGAGTTGAAGCTGCTCCTGGCAAGCTGTAAATTATGAGAGTCGTTTATAAGAGAGTCTATAATTGCTAGGAATTTCTGTGTTAATCATCAGGAGACAGATCCAATAAAAAATTTTTAAAAATAAAAACCTCAGTGCCAGCTTAGGAAAGGTTCCCCCTCCCTTCCCAAATCAATTATTGGCTATTCTCTGCTGCTGATTGAGGAATGATAGCAACTTAATTAGCTATTTTTCCATTTAAGAAAATTGCATTGCTTTGATGGAAGCCCACCCATACAAGCTATCCAGAAGGTTTGCCTCTACAATGTAGATTTCAGAGCATCCCAAAGCCAGCCCCTTTGGTTCAAATACAATGACAATATAAGATACATTTTAGTTCTTATTCTAAAAGAGTAAATTCTGCTTTAATCCATATCTTTTGCTCTATAGTTACTGTTTAAAACTAAAAATTTGCATGAAGAAAATCAGTAGATGAGTTGTATTTATAAGAAATATAGACTTGTCAGAATCACACCATATGAAGGATGAAAATTCCATCCAGATGGAAAAACTAATCATAAATTTTAAAATACAAATCAGTTGTTAATTTTCTCTTCTTCCCATTTCAACAAACTGTTTCATTCACCAGTCTTATTTACTATAACTTGAATAATCCCTCAAAAATCAGATTAGACCACTATAAATCATAATAGTTGGAGATTACATTTATTTCAAATATTCACACAGCAAGTCAAGCATGGTGGCACATGCCTATAGTCCCAGTACTTGGGAGGCTGAAACAGGAGGATCACAGGTTTGAGTACAACTTCAGCAACATAGTGAGATTCTCAGCAACCTATTGAGACCCCCGTTTCAAAATAAAAATAAAATATAAAATAGGGCTGGGGGTGTAACTTGGAGGCAAAATGCCCCTGAGTTCAATTCCCAGTTGAGTTTGGGCTTTTTTCTTTTTTTCCTTTTTCTTCTGTTTCCTATCCTCTGCAACTTACTTGCCTAGGTTCACTATTGACCTTCCAATAATTTCATGGACTCTCCTTTCTTATTCTAAACCTGTCTATCTTTTTAAATTCTAATTTTGGATTTCTGTATTTCTCTCCAATCTTATTTAATTCTGTTTTTACCCACTCAGATGAGAAAATCACTCTCTCAAGTACTGGGGTAAGTACTGAGTTGGTTTAAACAGGAGTCTTGCCCCCAGTGTGATTGTGGTCTATGAGGAGTAAATCATAGCTACTTTAAATGCTAGAGAGCAGATAGACATAGGTATTTGGGGAAGAGTAGGATATATGAAGGGACATAAGAATTCTAATAGCAGAAAATTTAATTTTGGACAGGGATATTGAATAGGCACCAGAAAGAAAGTTTTGTTTGAGCCAAGCATAGAAGAATGGACAGAGTTGGACAAACTGGGATAGAAAGACTGGTGGACATAATTGTATGAGGTAACCCGTCTTAGTAGTTGTTGGCAATTTATACCACTCCTCTCTTTCAAGCTCTCTCTCACTCATTTGGAAAAGCATAGTGTGCTTTACTCAATACTGAGCTTGAGGCCAGCTATGCCTTCATGGTGAAGTTACATGTGGATGGACTATCAGGAGCTATTACAGCAATACTGACACAGATATACATTTCCATCTTGACTGACTCATTAGATGAGAACAAATTGATATGCCAATACATGGCCTGCACAACATGACCTTTCTCAAGGAAAAGAGTGTGCCCCATGTTAGAGTCACAACAGATGTTATAAAATGTGTATGTGTGTGCAATATCTTTTAACCTTAACCTGCACTTAGCCTTTTGAGTAGCATGTAGCTATTGCTAGGGACTACAGTATTAGGAAAAAGTGAAGAAATAATGCTCAGAAAGGAAAGATAGAGGGGTACCTTTAATAGTTTTAAGGTGACTAACATTTTCTGCTAACCTATTACTTTGTAAAATAGTCATAGGAATCTTAGAACCAATTTTTGAGTTCCCACTATTCACCAGTAAGATTGCAATGAAGTTACATGTCATATTTGACTATATAAAAACACATAATTTTATATGGAAAGACACTATAAACAAAGTTAAAAGACTCTGTAAACTGGGAGAGAATATTTTCAACATGTAACAGAGGTAAATATTACTTTACTGTACATAGAAAGGTCTTAGAAATAAATTTTCAAAAACCTATAGCCATCATTAAAAATATACAACTAGTCCTAACCCAGCTCTTTTATTTATCTTGAAATAAGGTCTCACTAAATTTGCTAAAGATGGCTTCAAACAAGCTTGGACTTTGTTTTCCTCAATCATCTTATTGCAGGGAAGGTCTCATATAATGCAACTTGTGAACCCAGAGGTTTATGGTGTGATAATGACAGTTGAAATGAGGATATTTGCTTATGTAGCTGGCTTTTGCTCTTGGCTCAGCCTTGATTCCAGATGTACCATTTCCACTTTACAATGAATTGTTGCTGGGCCAATGCAACTGTACATTTCCACAAGTCTACGGCGTCTTGCTAATGACAGGCAGTTGAAGACACACAATGTGCCCTCCATCTTTTCCACTGTCCAGGACCATGTTTTTCACAGGGCATGTAATTAATTCCCTGACTGACGTTGATAGAGTATATTGTTCTTGAGTTTTACTAGGATGCATTTGAATCACCTCATTTGGAATTTGTTGTATTTGTTGAATAATGTTGATATCTTTTATAATTTCTAGAAAGATCTCAGCCATAATATTTCAAACATTTCTCCTCTCTCTCTCTCTCTCTCTCTCTCTCTCTCTCTCTCTCTCTCCCCTTCCTTTCTCTTCTCTTCTCTTCTCATACCAAAAATTCAACTATATATATAAACATACATACATGTTTAACCCTCTGTGTTTATTGCCTTATGTTTTGACCTATCTTTGATAGTTCCCACCTCTCTGTCTCTCTGGACTACTTTCCAGACAATTTCTTCAACTACTTTTTGCTTGTTTATTTTATCTTTTGGGGGGGAGGAGGGGCGTGATAGAAATTGAACCTAGCAATATTCTACCTGGGATCTATACCCCCAGCCTTTTTTATTTTGAAACTAAGACTAGCCTCAAACCTGTGATCCTCCTGTCTCAGTCTCTGAGGTAGTGGGATTATAGGCATGTGCCTCCATGCTCACTCTAATTTTTTTTTAGTTGTGTAAAATCTACTGTTCAATCAATCCATTAAGTTTTAATAATTATAGTTCTCGTATATGAGTTCTATTTTTGTTTAGTACTTTTATAAACTTTTCAGGTTTTACTTATTATAATAAATTAATATACTTTTATATTATGTCCTATAATTACAATATATAAACTTTGAAGATCTATTTCCTTTCTCACATAATTTCATCCCTGGGGTTTATTGATTTGTTAAAATTATGAATGGTGCTTATACTTTAGAACTTTATAGAAAATGTTCTGATGTCGGGTTTGAAGATGTTATTCAAAAAATTTCTCTTTGCTCATTCGGGCATCTATGAATTCTTTAAATTAAATTCTCAAATTGGATTTTTGGTCATCCAGGTGGCATGAACTGAGTCACAAAACTGAATTGTGGTTACAAATACCAAAGGAGACCCAGTATAGTGGCAAACACCTATAATCACAGTACTTGGGAGGCTGAGACAGGAGTATTGCAAGTTCAAGGATGACCTCAGCAAGTAGTGAGACTCTCATCAACCTAGCAAGACCCTGTTTCAAAATAAAAAAATAAAATAAAATAGGGCTGGGGGCAGGGAAGGTATAGCTCAGAGGTAGAAAGCCCCTGGGTACAATCCCTAGTACCACACACAAAAAAAGATTATTTTTCTTCTCCTAAATATCAAGATTTGAGAGTGGTAGTTTTATACAATTTCTTAAAGAGAAAGGGGAAATCAAGTTTATTTCTAGTTAGCACATACACTGAATATTGTAATCCCAGTTTTATATAAGGTTTTTTGTTTGTTTGTTTGTTTGTTTGTTTGTTTGGTTGGTTGGTTGGTTGGTTGGTTGGTTTTGGTGCTGGGGATTAAACCCAAGGGCATTCTCCTTCTGAACTAAACCCACAGCCCTACTCGTTTTATCTTGAAACAGGGTCTTATTAAGTTTCTGAGAGCTTCACTAAGTTGCCTGTCATCCTCCTGCTCAGCCTCCCAAGTACTGGAATTACAGGTGTGTGCCACCACATTGGCTATAAGGTTCTTTTTAGAGTCTCACGTTAGATGTCTTCCAGTATTTTATTTTTCTGTTTTAGAATTCTATAATCTTACATAAACCATTGTTCACATTCTTGTGATGTGGCTAATGCCCTCAAGTAAAAACAGAATCATGTTTTAAATGTTCTCTTTTTACTTATCAGGATATCCAGATATACCATGGGCTCTGGCCTGTATAGTCCTCACTTGTTTCCAACTAATGAATGCAATTAAATATATATTTCTATATTTTACCCCCATTTTGTTCTCAGGAGAATAGGTGGCCTAGACATCTAGTCTAGTCTTCCCTTTATACAGAAACTTCTTTTGATCTTTTCTCATTCAACTTGTCAGTATCCCATTTAGACAATTGCTCAAAATCAATGCCTATTTTGAGTTGCTTGAAAATTAAAAAAAAAAAAGATTTAAATTTTGCTACAGATAGTTACTTTTTTCTCAATAACAAGATCTAGAGTCATGCATCCTAGGCCAGTGCAGCTGCTCAGTCCCAATGACAGAACCCAGGTTCTTCCTACCTCTCAGCTCCACCTCTCATTAGTGTTTGAGGTTTTAATCCCCATTGTCAAAATGATTCCAAGTGAGCTACCTCCTTCAGGAATAAGCACATGCAAAACAAAGGGGATAGCTTAAAAGGTCAAAAGGCTGAGCCAACCAACTTTTCACCCTTTCATTAAGAAATAAACTTTGTTTTGCTTCCCATTGTCAGAACTGGATTCCATGGCCACCTTGGAGCAATCACCAGCAAAGGTGCACGAGAATAGTACTGCTGATCCAATCACAGTCCACTCCCTGGAGCTAGGAGAGGATACTGCTCCCCTGAGATCTGGAGGTCTCTGCCACCACCCGAGTAAATATGGATTCTGGGAAAATAGGAGGTTGGAGAATTGGCACTGGGTAAATATTAGATCACGTCTACCATCACACCCAACACCTCAGCATCTTGCCCTTCCTACTGAAAATACTCTCTTCCCCCTTTAACTACTTACATATATCCTTGTGTCCTCAAAATTCAAGCTTCTGGCTACTTGTTAAGGTCTTTAATATCATCTTCTGTCCACGGGGCTTGCTCTTTTTCCATGTACCAACTGCTAACAGCTATTGCCGTGTAATAATCTGTCTGAGTATAATCACCTGCTGCTTTTGTTGTTCTTTCCAGCTCCTGGTGCAGAATGTAAACTCCTGGAGCAGAGGAATCGCGTCACCTCGCCTAGTGCATTGAACATACTATTTGCTAATTCTTAAGAACAAATTGACTGCTTTATTATTCAGATTCTCTGCAACTCCCTCTGCTTGGTGATATCGCATTACATTTATCCAAATCCCTAATTTCATGACCCACTTTGTATCTTAATCTTATGGGTCTCTTGGTTTTTAGACTCTGTTTCCCCTCATGCATAAGCCCTGTCCTTCCTCACACTTGCTGCTGTGTTGATGGGGCACAGGTTCCCCCTCTACCATTGATGTATGTGAGTCCACATTATTCTCATTACCTGCCTCGCCTTCCAGATATCCTTCTTTCTTCCCTTGCCTCTTTGTCTGGTTCCACTTTCCACCTCCTCTGTAGGGTTTTTGTTGTTGCTGCCACTGTGACCGTCTCTGATGTTCTTCCTCTATTTTTTTCAGTGATGCAGTTTGTGAAATTCGAAGATGAAAATGCCTGCTTGAACCCACTTAGCTGACTGGGGATTTGTTCATCTTTACACAATTATAGTTTAATTTTTTTTTTTTTTCGGTACTAGGATTTGAACTTTTGAACTCAGGGGCATTCTACCTACGAGCTACACCCCCAGCCCTATTTCTTATTCTTTATTTTGAAACCGAGTCTCACTAAGTTGCGGAGTGCCTCACTAGGTAGCTGAGGCTGGCCTCGAACCCAGATCCTCCGGTCTCAGCCTCCCGAATGCTGGGATTACAAGCATGCGCCACCACGCCCGGCTCAGTTTAATTTTTTTTAAAAGAGGAATAATTCTGCCTGGATATTTACCTTCCAGGGGACTTTATGCCAGTGCCAGGCCACTAAACATGGGGGAAAACTTCTTTTTAATTAAGTTCAGGCTGAATATCTTCCACAAAGTCGGTAATCTGGACTGATTTCTTTTTGGCATTCTAAATGAGTGTTCCTGTTAACATTTTTATTTGTTTGATGATTGTTTATTACAAAAATAGGTTTGATTTTTAAGAAACAGATCCATTTGATCTTAATTTATTTTATTTCCCCATAGAGCAGAGATATTTTGAAACTGTCTTACTTGAATGGTTTTTTTTATCTAGACTAATCGCTTATAAAAGTGCAAAGTGTCTGCATGCTAAAACGAATGTGCATTTGAATGCACAATTGATTAACCAATTTTCAAATAATTAACTTTTTAGATTTTGCATGTGCATTTGTTGCTCATTTGACCATATAATAATTAATTAGCCTTAATTATAATGGATTGCACCTTCAAATCCTGCATGCATATTCCAATAAAATGACAGCATTTTACATCACTTTTTATACTTTAGTCAAACAGACAAGCACTTGCAAGTGAATTTTTAAGGTGGGGGACATTTCACATCTGTGGATGCCGACATTTTGATTAATGAAGTGTTACAATTGCTTTTAATGTATTTACTTGGTGGTGCATTCAGCAAAATTAATCCTGATAGATGAAATGTGTTTAAAGCACTACTTACAAAATGAATGGTGTCTCCCAGCTAATAGAGTTATAAATGAATAGAAGAAAAAATGAAGAAGACTTCAAAAATGAGTCAAGTGAAAATAAATGCCAGATTAAAAAACAATTTACTGTGTGTATCTAGAGAGCCAAAGGGAACTCAACTGCGAAGGATTTGACTTACAGACTAAGTGAGCAGCTGAAATTCTCGAGTTCCCACCTAACGCTATTCAGTCACGATGGTAGTCTGTAGAGCTGGGCATTCTGCCTGGCTTGGTGGCACATAAAGTAGGAAGGCAAAAGGCCAAGTTGTGTCCTGAGGGTTGCACTCAGAGTTAGGTCATCCATTCCACTCATCAGTAATTATAGGAGCCATGGGGTACCCTGAAAATAGGGAAAACAGGAGTCATAAACAATAAGCAGGCATCTATAAGCCACGAGGATAATACTACACACTCGGGCCAACTCTCCCACAGGAACTTGTCCTCATCTTACATTTGGTTTTGAAAAAGCAATGGGTTCCTTTAAAGTGACCATCACAGAATAGACACATATCCACAAATTTCTTTAAAAAGACAGCTCCCATTTCATGAATAATACTCTGTAGGAAATTCCCCAAAGGTTTTTAAAATATATAAACAGACTAGTTCTAACTCTTGAGAAAGGTCAAATAAGTCTAAATGTTCTCAATATAGTACAGTGTTGGGCTTCAGAGAAAGCCAGCTATACAAAGTCTGGCCACCTGCCTGACATTTGGCAAGTTAGGAAATTTCTCTGTCTCAGTTTTCTTATCTTTAAATAAAGATTAATAAGACTTTATTTATTTTTAATGTTACTAAATTTAAGATATACAAGGATTGTCATTTTGTTGTTGGTGTTTACACCATCACGTGTTCAAAAGTGCCGGATACTTTTGAGTACGTATTTATTTAATAAACTAAGTAAATATGCAAAGTACTTTTATACTTCTTGGTAAATAAATGCTCAACAAACAAATAATAAACTAAGTTAAGTTTGGGAGAATATCTACTTATAAGTATAATGACAAAACTATAGCTGACCCACCCTTCAGCTAAAAAAAAGAAAAAAAAAAATCTAAGAGCCCTAGATAATTCCTGATAATATCAAAGAGCTGCCAAGACAACCAGACTTGAAGTGATAAGAACACAGAAGCCATTCCATATTCTGCAGGTACCTCTCTCCTCTGAGAACCTGGAATAGTACAAGGTAGTGGGGGGAAATGGTAACGAGGCCCTGCTAACAGGCAGAGAACTCAACAGAGCTTATGAAAATCCGAAGTGCTGAAGAAACTAATATTAAAGTTTGAGGTGCCTAACATAACCATAATCTGAGAGGTCAAAATCCCAGAGAGAGAGATAAGGTCCAGAGAAGTGAGCCTAGTGTTCAATGAGTTTCCTAAGAAACAAATCAAAAAGTCACTGGAGCCCAGTGTGGTGGTGCAAGCTTGTAATCCCAGCATTTGGGAGGCTGAGACCAGAGGATCCTGGTTCCTGGCCAGCCTCAGCTACCTAGTGAGGCACTCCACAACTTAGTGAGACCCTGTTTCAAAATAAAGAATAAAAAATAGGGCTGGGGGTATAGCTTAGAGGGAGAATGCCCCGGAGTTCAATCCCCAGTACCGCAAAAAAAAAAAAAAAAGTCACTAGAAAGACATATAGACACATTGCCATTCTCCTGGTACTGAGGAAACAATGATTGTGGCTTAGGACTAACCTAGAAGGAAGGCTTTGAGTCAGTGCTCAGAGCTTAAAGATGAGAACACTGTAGGGCTACACTTCAGTAGTAGTGGCAAATCAGAGGTAAAACAGTTCTACTCACAGGGCGATCCAGCCTCAACTCAATTCACCCGCTGTTTTTATTAAGGCAAGAGACCTCTACACTAGCTGCAAATGGATAAAACCATCATTCTTCTACAAGGATATGGTCTAAAGATTCCATAATTCCTCATATATATTTCCCAGTATTTAATTTAAAACTTACCAGGCATTCCAAGAAACAAGACCAAGAGGTAAAATGGGTAATAGAATCAAACCTACAGAAGCTAGAGATACTGAAATAAGACACAGTCTATAAAATAATTGTGATTAATGTATATAAGAAAACAGATTCTAAGATAGAAAATTTCATCAGAATACAATGGAATCAAGAGACTGAACTAAAATATTCAATAGCCAAAAGTAAAAGCAGAGCCAGGTACAGTGGTGCATGCTTGTAATCCTAGTACTTGGGAAGCTGACACAGAAGGATTGCAAGTTAGAAGACAGCCTCAGGAAGTAGTGAGACTCTCATCAACCTAGCGAGATCCTGTTTCCAAAAAAAATAAAATAGAGCTGGGGGTGTAGCTCAGATGTAGAATGCCCCTGAGTTCAATCCCTAGTACCACCACACACAAAAAAAGTAAAAGCAGAAAGTTAGTCCCAGTAGAAGATAACAAAACTCAGATTTTAAAAATTCCAGGGCTGGGGGTATGGCTCACTAGTAAAGAACTTGCCCAACATGTGCAAGGCCTTGGATTTTATCTCCAACAATGGAAAGAAAAAAATAAATGCTAAAAGCTAAGCAAAAAAAAATCTTTAAAATATTGGGGGTGGGAGTGGGGGAACGTACATTTCCTTTAAAGAAGAGATAATATGAGTAGTAGCTAAATTCTTAACAGAAACCTTGGAAGCTATGAAACAATGCATGATATTTTCAAAGTACTGAAAGAAAATATCTGCCAAACTATAATTACATACACAGTGAAAGTATACTTCAAAAATGAAAAA
>PVLC010006506.1:12810-38555 GCA_004027655.1 Graphiurus murinus
CAGGCATGGTGGCACACGCTTGTAATCCCAGCATTTGGGAGGCTGAGACCAGAGGATCCAGGTTCAAGGCCAGCGTCAGCTACCTAGTGAGGCCCTCTGCAACTTAGTGAGACCCGGTTTCAAAATAAAGAATAAAAATAGGGCTGGGGGTATAGCTCGGAGGTAGAATGCCCCTGGGTTCAATCCCCAATACCACAAAAATAAATAAATATATTCCACACAGGAAAAAAAGAGTCAAAATACCTTGCTAGCAGATCCACAGTATAATAAATACTAAAGGGATTTTTTTTTTCAGGCAGAAAAGAAATCTCAATGTACTCATAGAATGAAAAGCAACAGATAGGTCTAAATGCAGACAAGTTTTCATGAATATTAGCATAAAAACTACAATACCTTGGGGTTTTTTTTTCCTTGTACTGGGGCTTGAACAAGGGATGGTCTACCTATGAGCCAAACCTCTAGCCCTATTTTATTTTGTATTTTGAAAGAGGGTCTCACTAAGTTGCTGTAGTTCTAACCAAATTGCTGAGATTGGCCTCAAACCTGCAATCCTCCTGTCTTAGCCTCCCAAGTACTGGAATGAGAGGTGAGTACCACCACGCCCAGGCCCTGTGAGCTTTTAAAAACAGGTAAAATTAAGATAAATAATAACTATTATACAAAAGATGGGACAAGGATAAATGGAATTAGGTTTTCTATTGTTTGGAAAGTAACAAAAGTAGTATACATGTAATCTCTAAAGTAACTATTAGAGCCGGGCGTGGTGGCGCACGCTTGTAATCCCAGCATTCGGGAGGCTGAGATTGGAGGATCCGGGTTCGCGGCCAGCCTCAGCTATCGGGCGCCCCAGGCTGAACCCTCAGCCGTGAGGCCCCAATAAAAGACACCGGCTAAATGCTACTGGTTCGAACCTCTTTTATTATATCTCTCTCTTTCTGGGATCAAGGCGTTGCACAAACGATAACAAACACAGTACAGAGGTCGTCTTTCCAAATAGTGCTTTTCCTACAAACTTTCAATAACCCCTCTCTCTAGCAACCCGTCTTCCACTAGCAACCCACAATCTTTCTTCCCAGGACTTCCCCAGCAACTTCTCAGCCCAGCAACTTCCCAACCAGCCTTTCCCCAGCAGCTCTTTCAGCCGCGCTCTTTCTATGCGAGAGGTGGAGGCTTTTATAGCTGCACCGGGTCTAAGCCACGAGGTGTCTCATACAGCTCTCACCTGGCCCGACCACGAGTCGGGCGTGCTGGTGCATGTGCTCTGGCGTGGCACAGCCCTAGGATGTTATTCACCTGCAGCTGCTTCTGGCACTCTGCCAGGCGCCATCTAGAGGCGAGGTCTAGCCCGCGGAACTAGGCCCCCGACACTCAGCTACCTAGTGAGGCACTCCGCAACTTAGTGAGATTCGGTTTCAAAATAAAGAATTAAAAAAATAGGGCTGGGGGTATAGCTTGGAGGTAGAATGCCCCTGAGTTCAATCCCCAGTACTGCAAAAATAAATAAATAAATAAATAAATAAATAAATAAATAAATAAATAAATAAAGTAACTATTATAAGAGATGGATGGATAGATAGATGATAGATAGATAGATAGAGATAGAAAGAATATAAAATATACTTCATATAGAATAAGAATGTTTCGTATTACATATATAATATTTAACACTTATCACAATCAAAAAGGCAGAAATAATGGAGAAAGAAAAAGCAGAAAGCATTTGTAACAGAAAACAAAAAGCAAAATGGTAGGTAAGAACCTAAACGTGAGTAATTACAGAAAATGCACAGTATTCCAATTAAAAGATAAAGATTGACGATCCTGATCAATAAAAAAAAAAAAAAACAAATACATTCCCTTAAAACAGAAACATTTTTAACTATAGGGATTTAGAAAAGATGAAGATAAGAAGATGGAAAATTTATATCATACCAACATTAACAAGAAAGTTGATATGGCTATAATGATATCAAAGTACACAACAAAAAATGCTACAAGGTATATAGAGGAACATTTCAAAGTAGGAATACTGCACAAAAGAGCAAAAAGTGGAGCCCTGGAGTGTAGCTCAGAGTTTCAGCACTAGTCCAGAATGCAAGTCCCACCACTTGGAAAAAAAAAAAATCTAAATTTGCATGAACCTAATAAGATTAAAATATATAAAGCAAAAACTACAGAACTTAAAAGAGAAATAGACATATCCATAATTGTGTTTTATCCCAAAAATTCATGTAGAAAAAAAACTGACCTAATTTCTTTTTCTGCAGGGGATCAAACCCAGGATTTGGCACATGTTAGGCAACCACTTTACCACGGAGTTGCACTCTCAGCCAAGCCCTAATTTACATATGCAGGATACTGGATCATTATGAATACTGGATACATATCTTTCCATATGTCTATGTAACCTGTGGTAATCAAGTGTCAGAAATTTCAAAGTATAGCCAGACATGGTGGCGCATGCCTGTAATCCCAGTACTTGGGAGGGTGAGACAGGAAGATCGCAGGTTCAAAGACAACCTCAGCAAGTAGTGAAGTCCTCAGCAACTTAGTGAGACCTTGTTTCAAAATAAAGAATAAAAAATAGGACTGGAGGGTGTAGTTCGGAGGTAAAATGCCCCTGGGTTCAATACCCGATTCCACACACACACAGGCACAAAAAAAAAAAAAAAGAAGAAGAAGAAGAGAAAAAAAGAGAGGGAAAGGGAGAAGAAGAAGGAAAGAGGGAGGGAGAAATTTCAAAGTATTAAAGTAATTTAGAATATGTCCTCTGACAATGATAAAATAAGCTTAAAATCAATCATACAAAAATAATTAGAAAATCCCTAAAGGTTGGAAAGTAAGCAATAAACTTGAAGCCATTCTATTGCTAAAAAATTGATAGAATTCTAAATTATTTTAGCAGAAAGATAATGACAATGTGATGTGTTAAAACTTGTGAAATGAAAATTAAGATCTACTTAAAAATGCATTCATGCACTTGCCAGGCATGATAGGCATGCCTGTAATCCCAGCACATGGAGGCTGAGACAGGAGGATCACAGGTTCAAGGCCAGCCTCAGCAATTTAGCGAGGCCCTCAGCAACTTAGACCCTCGTTTCAAAATATAAAATAAAATAGGATGAAGGATGCAACTCAAAGGTAGAGTTCTCTCTGGGTTCAATCCCCAGTAACACACACACACACACACACACACACACACACACACACACACACACACAAAGATGGCATGCTCCTGTAATCCCAATACTTTGGAAGCTGAGACAGTTGAATTGCAAGTTCAAGGCCAACCTCAGCAACTTAGCAAGATCCTGTTTTAAAATAAAAAATTAAATAAGGTTGGGTGTAGCTCAGAGGTAGAATGCCTCTGAGTTCAATCTGCAGCACCATGCATACACAGTATACACTTAAGTGTATACATTAGAAAGACTGAAAAGCAATAATTCTCAGCAATGCCCAAAGTTAAAATTAAGAAAAGTGAGCTTTGGCCAGGTATGGTGGCACACGCTTGTAATCCAGAGACTAAGACTGGAGGATCCAGGTTTGCAGCCAGCCTCAGCTGCCAAGTGAGGCCCTCCCCAACTTAATGAGACCCTGTTTCAAAATAAAGAATAGAAAATAGGACTGGGGTGTAGCTCGGAGGTAGAATGCCCTTGGGTTCAATCCCCAGTACCAGAAAAAAAAAGTTAGCTTTGGGGCTTCTGTGAATATTGTTCTTTTTTTCTCTGATTGCTGGTTATATGAGTGCATTTACTTCACAAGAAATCATCATTCTGTACACTCTGGTTTGCATACCTTTTTGTGTGTGGTCAAGTTTACTTTAAAAAAATAATAATTTTGGCAATATTTTTCAAGCTGCACCTAGCCTATTATGCAACATCTTTCAAGAGAAGCAGAATGAGGTAAGCAAAGCCCATATTTGCAAATCCTTCCCTTATTCACCATTCTTTGTCCTTGCCTCCCCCATCCCCAGATTTTCCTATCCTGAGGCCATCTTTCCTTAACCTGCCTTCTAAAAAAAACACCAACATTAAAAGTCCTAGTGCGGGACAACTTGCCATACTGCTACAGGAGAGGACTCTGTAAGAACTCCCCTACTTTGTCTTTCCTTTGAAATGTGCTTATCTCACTTGTAATCCCAGTACTTGGGAGTCTGAGACAGGAGGATCGCAGGTTCAGGAATAGCCTTAGCTAGTGAAACTCTCATCAATCTAGTGAGACCCTGTTTCAAAATAAAAATAATATAGGGATGGGGATGTAGCTTGGAGGGAGGATGTCCCTGGGTTCAATCCCTAGCACCACAAAAAGGAAGAAAGAAAGAAAATGTGGTAATCTCATTACATTGAGACAATACTATCAGAGGAAAAAAAGAGAGAGAGCAAAGACATTCAAAGAAGCCAGAATACGAAATATTGTCTCCCCATCTTGAGAGTCATCATAGGCAATGTATATCAAAATGTCCAGTGAGGGCCAAGCATGGTGGTGCACGCCTGTAATCCTAGTACTTGAGAGGCTGAGGCAGAAGGATCGCAGATTCAGGGCTGCCCTCAGCAATTTAATGAGACTATTTCAAAATGAAAATAAAAATGGGCTGGGGGTCTAGCTCAGAAGTAGAATGCCCCTGGGTTCAATCCCTAGTACCCCAAAATAAAATAAAATAAAAAATAAACCTCAGTGAGTCCTGCAGAATAGATAAATGTGTTTATCTGTTTAACCTAGCATTTTCAAATGAATTTTCCCACAGAAATCCTTTTTCACATCATGATATTCCTTCCCTTCATGTATTAAATATTCATGGAGTGTCTAGTATAGCCACACTCTATTTTCTGTGGTAGTGATAAAGCCATGTCTCCAGCAGTTTACACTCTTGGTGATGAAGGCACCGAGGCAGATAGTCAAAAGTAAAATAATATATGATTTCAGGAAGTAAAAAATGCCCCTGAAAGAAGCAAAGCAGGGCATGGAGATAAACAAAGGCAGCTGAGATTGGGAGGAGGTGATAGAGGAATCCACAGACTACATCTTGGGAAATTCTTCCTGCAGAGTAGACCATGTACTGCCAAAGGCGACAAAGTCCTGTAAGAGGAGAAGGCTCAAGGAAATCTGCAACGCGCTCTTCACTCCAAGTAGTGCGAGGGTAAGTGCAAAGGCCCTTCTTACCTGACTCTGGAGACCAGAGCACTCCACAGGATTGCCTGCATGACGAGAGAGAAGGAGCATGATGCAGCCATCCCAGAGACTGAGAACCTCACCTTGTGCTTTGCACTGGTACATACTCAGTGCGCTCCAACGCCAATTTTCTGGTAAAACTGGAGAAATGTAATGTCCACACACTTTCTTAAATATCTCAGTGTTTCTCATTAGTAACTAATTGACTGGCATAATTTTTTTTTCCCTGCTATGGACATACGGATTCAGTTTCATAGAAACTGAATCGCTGTTCCATGCTGCTCCTCACATCTTAATTCTTTCATTCACTAATGCACAATGCATATTAGATGCCTACTGTACATGCAGCCTGGTGTTAAGAGCTGCAGATAGTCAGGTATGTTAGCACATACCTGTCATCCTAGCAGGAGGATTGTGAGTTCAAGGCTGGCCTTGGCACCTTAGTGAGACCCTGTCTCAAAAAAAATAAATAAATAAATAAATAAAAAGAGCTGGAGATAGAGCTCAGTAGCAGAGCACTTGCCTAGCATGGGCTGGGCCCTGGGTTCAATCACCAGAAGACAGAGGGAGAGAGGGAGAGAAAGAGAGAGGGGGGAGAGAGAGAGGAAGAAAAAGGTGGATATGCAAAAATGAATGTGCCCCAAAGGACCCTAGTAGCACATTGTAGTCAGGAGATGATTAGGTCGTTTCCCAGCTTCTGTCTTAAGAAATCAGTAAAGGCTTCACAAAGAGATGTAACTCATTTGCTTTTGATTTTCTCAAGCCACAGAGAACACAATAAGTAAGCAAAATGCCTGAGATATATTTAAAGTCTTCACTCATGAAGCATTTAGAGACATATATATATATATATATATATATATATATATATATATATATATATTTTTTTTTTTTTTTTTTTTTTTTTTTTTTTTTTTTTTTTTTTTTTTTTTTTTTTTTTTTTTTTTTTTTTTTTTTTTGCGGTACTGGGGATTGAACTCAGGGGCATTCTACCTCTGAGCTACACCCCAGCCCTATTTTTTATTCTTTTTTTTTTTGTGTGTGTGTGTGGTACTAGGGATTGAACTCAGGGGCATTCTACCTCCGAGGTATACCCCCAGCCCTATTTTTTATTCTTTATTTTGAAACAGGGTCTCACTAAGTTGTGGAGTGCCTCACTAGGTAGCTGAGGCTGGCCTCGACCCAGATCCTCCGGTCTCAGCCTCCCGAATGCTGGGTTTACAAGCATGGGCCACCACGCCCAGCTAGAGACTTTTAAATGGTAGAGTAATGATCAATGCAGCAATCTCTTGCCAATCAGTAGAAATAGGATATCATAAAGCAGAAACTCCACCGTCTTCTCACTGGGAAGGGACTGCGCATCAGCATAACTCCTCAACACTCATCAGTCCTCAGAGGATGCTCAGAACCAGTCAGGGCAGAGAAAGCAGGGCTTCTACCACACTACCTGGAAGCAGATGACTCATCTGAAGCAGATGTCATAATAAACATCCAGGCCAGGAATCTGAAATTATGGGCAGCAAAGAAAGTCATAATGATTGCACTAATGAGTCATCTGCCAACTGCTCCACCTCCTCCAGAAAAGAAAAAATGTCCAGGTCCAGGTAACCAGGAGCAAAGCAATACCAAGAAAGAACAAAACCGACAGTTCTAGAATGAGAGAAGAAAAGACAACATATATGCAAAGCTATCATAAGGAAACTGGATTGATTCAGAACACCACTAAGCAGGCTGGGTAGCAATGGGTTTTATGAAACGCAAAAACAACAATAACTGCTAGGGGAAAAGGAAGGAGGCTCTGAGCACCTGAGAACTGGAAACCAAATGCTCAGTTGGTGAGTTCCAGTTTACCAGCTGATACCCCTTTCCACTGGCCCGCTAGCTGACTTGGCTTGGACACCAGAAGGCAGGAAAAAGTCCTAAAGAGAAAACTCCACTTAGGTGGGGAAAGAGAAGCTGAGAGTACCTTCGAGGTCTCTACCTGATTCCCCACACCTGTTGCTCTCCCATAATCTACTTCAATCACCTTCCTAGAGCAAAAATTTCAGTAGAACCTAAGTTCCATGGCACTCCTTACTCTTTGCTCTGGGTTTATATTGCTAATTCAGCATTCCTCACAATATTATAATATTTCTTTCTTTTTTTGTGGTAGTAGGGATTGAACCCGGGGACATTCTACCTTTGAGCTACACCCCCAACCTTTTATACATATTTGAAACAGAGTCTCACTAGTTTTCTGACATTTGCATTACATTGTTGAGGCTGTCCTCAAATCTGTGATCCTCTTGTCTCAGCCTCCCAAGTACTAGGATTACAGGCATGCACCACCACATCTGGTTTATAGGACACTTCATACATGTCTTTCTAATAGATGGTGAACTCCTTGACAGCAGAAGTTTTAGCCCATTCATCTCTGTCTCTCCTGCAGCACTCAACATAATTCCTGGACCAGAACAAGTGTTTTGAAAGTCCTAGTGAGGTGAAATACCTGAACTGCCCCTTGATGCTTCATCTGTGGCCTATTGTCCTATATGAATATAAAATAAGACTTTAGTTACGATTCTTTGAAATAACCCTATGCAATTCCATTTAGATTCTAGCTGGCCCTCTCAAAAACTCAGCTAAGGAGTTGGGAGTGGTGGTGAATGCCTATAATCCCAGTACCTGGGAGGCTGAGACAGGAGGCTCTCAGGTTTGAAGGTAGCATCAGCAACTTAGTGAGACCCTGTTTCAAAAAAAAATTTTTTTTTTAAAAAAGCTTGGGTTGTAGCTCAGATATAGAATGCTCCTGCCTAGGTTCAATCCCCAGGACCACAAAAAAAAAAAAAAAAAAAAAAAACTCAACTAAAGGATGCCCAATGGATGGCCATTCATTCATTCTAAAAATCTTTACTGAGCACCTACCACATGCCACATGCCACACAGTGTTCTCAGGGCTCTAGATACAGTAGTAAACAAAGATGCCTGTCCCTGTGGAGTTTACATTCCTATGGGAAGCAGGAACAGGAAATAAACAAGAGATAAGTTAGTATGTTTAGAAGATAAGCACTGTAGAAAAGGGGGGTGGGGGGGGTGCAGAGTAAGAAAGATCAGGGATGCCCAGATGCAGGGTTGGGGGTGGGGTGGTTTGTAGCACAAGGAGAATCAAGGTAGAGATTTAGCCAGACATGAAGAGGCCATAGAACCAGTCATGGAGCTGTTGAGAAGAGCTGCACCACACTCTCTTCCCAGGCTTCTTAAAGCACTTCCAGCCACTGCTGCCTGGGGACTCAGGAGCTGTGGGAAACTTGCCAAGCTGCCGGAGCTCGTGCCTTCAGCTCAGACAATAAGTCAGTGAGCAAGGTTTTAGTCATTTTGTTCCTGCTGTGTGACGTGGAGAACGAGAACAGGAACAGAGAAAGGAGAAGCAGCACAGTGCTCAATGGTGCAGAGAAGAGAAGGGGGACTGGGCCTCCTCTCTAACCTGAGATCAAGGAAAGTTCTGGAAATCTTGTGGGTAGAATCAAGTCAAAACCCATCCTATTTCCTAAGTATCCTTCTCTGTAATAAGTTTCAATTATCTAAACCTGACATAAACTCCACAGAGTCTCTTTTGCTGCCTCTAAAGACTTCATTTGACTGGTCCTTTTCCTTCATTGTATATTTCTTTTGGTGGGGGAGTGGTGTTGGGAATTGAATCCAGGGCACTTTATCTCTGGGCTACAACCCCAGCCCTATTGTATTTTTTATTTTGAACCAGGGTCTTGCTACATTGCTGAGGGCCTCACTAAGTTGCTGAGGCTAGTGATTCTTCTATCTCAGCCTAAGTCTTGGAAAGGCTTACACCATCATGCCCAACTTCTTCATTGTCTATTTCTATGTTGATCAAAAAAAGAGCAATCTCAACTGTAGATTTTGAGCTAGGAGAGAGTTTTAATTTTGTTATTTTAGTCCTAGCTATGTTTTAGTCTTTTACATTATCTCTCTTCCTTGGCACTTTCTCAAAGAACCAAACATAGTTGAAAATTTACTCATTCAATATAAAATATTAATTAAATGATTGATACACTTTAGACACTGATTGCGTACCAAGGACACAAAGACGAGGAAGATATGATTGTGCAGTAGTGAGAACAGATCCTTAATAACCCTCTGGGACCCTGCCACACCAGAGCCCAGAACAGGATAACCACGAGTTACAAGAAAGTACTAAAGTATTTCAGTCCAAAATAAACTTGCTTTCCAGTGGCGCCTAAAGGAGTGAAGCTTAAGAAAACTCATGCTCTTACCGATGATTGTTTCACTGATGTCATTGTCTTTCCCATGAAACTAAAACCCCAGGCACTCTTTCAGGTTCCTGTTAATAAGTTTAGGTTTCACTAAATAGTCTAATCACCCATAGTTACCTTATTACTATCCACAAAAGAGGAAGAGGATGGAGACTTCACTAAAGTCAAGAAGAAATGGAAACAGGGAAGTTGAGACAGCACCTAAGAACACCCTGTGAGCTTGGAGGATAATGATTGTCAAGCAGTTGGAGGCCACAGGACCTCTTGGAGTGACTCATTTAGAGAACATGCTTTCTGCTGTCAGCCCTATTATGAGATCTGCTCATTTGGTGTTGGTGTGTTATTTTATGTAAGATGGAACTCAGTTCCCAGAGAAATACATGTCTTCAGCCCTATATGTCTTAAGTAAAAATTACCCCAAACTTAATCAAATACATAACGTGTCAACTACATGCAGACAGTGTCTAGTGCCATGTCATAGAATGTTTCTGCATCAGTAAGCAGGTTGTTTTCACTGTCTCTTCTGCAAAAGATGTAGATACGCAAAGATAGGGGGAAAAGATCTCACCAACTCCTTTCTTTTTTTTTTTTTTTTTTGTTTTTTTCACGAGATTAATTCTTCTGAGGAGGATTTTGTACTACTTTGTTTTAATGCCAGGACTTTCCTTTTTCCATTCCCAAATGCAGTGTTCTTGGAATTTAAGGTATTGTTTTACCAACCTGACCACATGTTTCTCATGGGTTCCTCTGCTCTGCTTCCACCCTTAAATAACACCTCTCTCTCTCAGTACTCAATTCACTGTCCCTGTCTAGGACCTAGAGGAGAATGCTGAGTTCTCAGCCCCTGCATATCTTCGAAAAAGGTAAGACAGACCAGCAAAGCAATAGAAGGACAGGCCCATTGTCTGAGGCCAACGCAGGGACTTCCCCTTTTGTATGCGCTGAGTCACTTTTTTCCTGTTGTCAACTTGAAGGCTGTCCGTTGATGTACGATAGGGCTATCTTGCCACTGTAGAAAGCCTGGCAGACAGGTTTTCTTGCGTTTGTTTGCCTTACCTTGGACCCTTACCAATTAGAAGTTGTCCACTGGCCAAAAGAGATAAGAAATGGTTTATTAAAGCTTGGTTACTACCCTGAATGAACTAATTTCTGACAATTTTCTTCTGTTAAAATACCATTCGAGGGAGCTGCCTTGTGCAATCTCACTGATTTTAACTGAGGTCTTTTGGGATGTATATGTGCATTTTATTCTTGATATCTGTTCGGTTGATACATGCTTTAAAACCGCAGATACATTTGATTGGCTGGCAAATTGTGAAAACAGGAAGTCAAAGGATGGAATCAACTGTAAAACAACCATCACAAGTGAAGCTTTCTGCTTAAGTGCCAAGATGGGAATACTGTTAGGAGAAGCAAATAGAGAAACAAAATGCAATGATAATATCAGTATAATTCCAACAGGAAAAGCGAGCATCCAGATTGTGTTAATTATCATATTTTCGGTGCCTTGTAACCAATGAAAGGGTTTTCAGATCCTATCCACAATATTGTTGGTAGATATGATAAAATCTCCAAAATTAAGAGAAAATGCAATGACATTTGCTAGGTAGAAAATATTTGTTGTAATATTTTTTGTCTCACAATTATCATCTGTATTGACTTTAAAAAAACTTGCTATTCTAATTTGTTTCCTTCATTTATTCAACAAATATCTACTGAGTAGTTGCTCTATGATGGGCACTGTCATATAAGCATTAGGTTTTTGAAGGTCACAGCAAATTCCCTTCTTGCTCACAAGCCTTTGCGTGTTGCACCAAGACTGTTTTTGTAATCCCTCAAGGTTTCCAAGCACCCGTCCTCCTGTTATATTTATTTCTTCCATAGTGTATTTTCAAAAGAAGGCTATTTATCAGCAGCGTGAAGAATTTAAAGAAAAAAATACCTCCTAACAATAGATATGGGAAACACAGACAAATATTAAGATAAAATGAGTGCGGCAGGTTTTAGACAAACACCAGGAAATGCTACCTCACCAGTATGTAATGGATTTGTGAAATTTATTACTTCCAAAATGTCAGAAATGTAAATGGATTTTAAAAACACTTGGATAAATCCTGAGGCAGGACCACTGTTTGCAGCAAATGGGGGAAGGGCAGAGTGGAGCACACTGCATATGGGAAATCTTTAAAGAATTTCTATATGAGATATGCTACATAAATGATGGCATGTGTCATCTATTCAGATAATTGAGTTTTTAAAGTATGATCAATATCTCTCAAGGTCTCACTCTGCCGGAAAAGAAATTCTAAATATTGTAGTGGGACATTTTAATGTCCTCTTGTTGGAAGGAGAATAACAAATTAATAAAGAAGACTTAGCACAATTGATAGTTAGAAGATTGTCACAATACATATATCAATCTATTTAACCTTCAAACACAATTTTAAGATACTGTTTAGAAGGAAGTACTTTTGAGGCAGTAGACACTCATTTTCTTTAGTCCTAATTATATTCAAAAATCTGTTTCTACAAATTTATTTGTTTGTTTGCTTATTAATTAATTAATTTATTTATTTATTTATACTGGGGATTGAATCCAGGGGCATTCAACCTCCGGGCTACTCCTCCAGCCCTATTTTATTTTTATTTTGAAATAGGAACTTACTAGGTTGATGAAAGTCTCACTACTTGCTGACGATGTCCTTGAACCTGTGATCCTCCTGTCTCAGCCTCCTCTCAAGTACTGGGATTACAGATGTGTGCCACCACGCCTGGCTCTCTAGAAATTCAAAATCAAAGGTGGAAGAAAACATAAAGACAACCTACTCTAACTCTTTCATCTTCCAGATGAGGACACTGAGGCACAAACAGCTTGAATGACTTCCCAAGGCCACAGCATTTATACAGTGAAGAAGCCAAACCAAACATGGGCTGCCTAGACACCAGAGTTTGTCGATGTCTCTCCATGGACCGGGAGATGAAATAACACTGCACCTGGATTATCCAGTCATCCTGTATCCTCCATTGTGAAGGTGATTCCATGTGGAGAAAGAAGCAGTCACTCATGAGACAGGCACTGTGTGGACCTCCAACTCATGGATTCACCTGACCAGGTTCTCTACTTGTCACTGCACCCACAGAGCTTCGCAGAGCTGCTTACCAGCCCTGTACCAACACAACAGTCTTTTCTGTTGTTTAATAAAGGTGAAAAGTAAAGAAAAATTCTAAGTAAAAAAGCCCTCCCAAAGAGAAATCCAGGGAAAATAGCAATAATAATGCAAAATATTCAGCTATATAATTTCCAAGACTTTCATTTAACTGTATAGTCAAATAACGCTATTATTCATTTCACAGCTATAGATCAATTTGCTCATGTGTGAAACCTATGAAACACAACCATTTTCTCTTCAGATGAGTGATTTTGGTTTGAGTCACCCATACAATTTGATAAAAATACATTATTCCAGATGGACTCCAGTTGCTGGGCAGATGGAAATACTTAAGTAAAAGTCTAAAAACTTTTCTTATCCTAATTTAGGTGGTCAGGAAGAAAAAGCATGAGAATATAACTGTAACCCAAATAATTTATACATTTCATGAATTTCTTTTTTTTTTTTTTTTTTTTTGCGGTACTGGGGATTGAACTCAGGGGCATTCTACCCCCAAGCTAGGCCCCCAGCCCTATTTTTTATTCTTTATTTTGAAACAGGGTCTCACTAAGTTGCGGAGTGCCTCACTAGGTAGCTGAGGCTGACCTTGAACCTGGATCCTCCAGTCTCAGCCTCCCAAATGCTGGGATTACAAGCGTGCGCCACCACGCCCAGCTCATGAATTTCTTAATTCTACTTTCAAGACAGAAAAACTTCAAGAAAGAAAAAATGATGATATGTGTAAGTTTTTTTATATGTCTACTTTTATAGTTAAGTTGTTACCAATAAGCATAGCCACAGTAAATATACTTGTCACATAGTCACTTTCCACTGCCACTTTCCAAACCAACCTGCTCACAAGCCAAGCTTAGGATTGTCCTTTCTCCTTCAGTGAAATGGACAGGATCCCCCATAGGCATAGACAGATCACTGGAGTGACTATAGTGGTTGACCTGTGGTTCTGGACTTGTGTTCTTGGTCATTGTGTGTAACATTTCTGAACATGCATTTCCATCTAAGGATATATTGCCACTAGTCCTATTCACATTTATGACTTGACCAGTCCAACAGAAATTAGCTCATAAGCATGGCTCAGTTAGTACTCCATGGTCAAGTAGGATTTAACACTGCTGCAGGACCTGCTTTTCAAAAAGCATAAAAGTCTCCACTACTGGTGGCATGGTCTTGCTCCAGAACCCCAAAGGCTGCCTTGAATGTCTCTCTGGAGGTTGCCATGAACCCCAAACCATGCTTTTTCCTACCATTAACATCTCCCATGCTGTAGGGCCTGATGAATAAATAGCACTAGAACCCAGACCCCACTCTATCCTAGACCTATAACGGCCCTTCCTAGCTCTGGTGCCCACTCAGAGCTGACAGCCTTCTATATAAACAGGTGCATGGGCCAGACAGGCATTCCTAGCTGTAAGGTTGTGGCTTTCAGAGCCTGGGAGTCCCTCTAGGACTTGTGCTCTCTTCCTCATGGTAGGGATGCAAGATGCAGCAATTTGACTTTCACATTGGAGGAGATATTCCATCATGCCCCTAACCACAAGACCTTCAGAAACTTCATTAAAGTGGCAGGTCACTGAAATTCATCACTTCACTTCCCACACTAAGGGATTAGCAGCTCTTACTGTGGAGGAACAAACCACCTCTTTAAACTTGGAATATTTGAGAATGTCTACAGAGCCCAAATCCTCTGAAGATAATCTCCCCATATCTCTACCCCATGATTCAAGATCTTAAATCTTCCCCACCATAATCCCAGGAGACTTTGCTAGACTGGACATCTAAATATCTCTGGGGAGCCATGCACGGTGGCACCTGCATGTAATTCCAGTACTTAGGAGGCTGAAACAGGAAGATTGCAAATTTGAGGCCAGCCTCAGCAACTTAGTGAGACCTTCATTAACTTAGCAAAACCCTGTTTCAAAAAATAAATAAATAAAGGGCTGGAGGTGTAGCTCAGAGGTAGAATGCCCCTGGGTTCAATCCCCAGGACCAAATAAATAGATTATTTCTGGAGAATGTAGAACTCTATTTCTCAAGGCCTCAGTCCATTCTTCACCATTCACTATTTCATTGCAAGAGACTAGGGTCTCTTTGTAAATGACCAAACAAGAGCCCCGGCTGGCCTGCCTAGCATTGATTTGTCAATGACCTCACTCATTTTCTCCTTATCCTGCTGCAGAGCATCAACACAACAGTAGTAACCAGCCAACTCTTCTGTCTCTATGCTCCCCACTCCAGCATCTTTCAAAACCCTGAATTCTCACACCTGCAAGTGTGTTCTCCATTGGGACGTTTCTGTGTGTCACCTCTAGTGAACTGTCCAGCAATTGGATGCCACCTTGCTTCAGGTATTATCTAGGCCCTACGTTCTTCTCAATGTGGCTCTCTTTTCCTGCCAGGCAATGAGTGAGCCAGCCCCAAGCCCTGTCTTACCACCTGATTTATAAGAACACATTGGCATCGACTGTTGACTCAGGTTCACCCAGAAGCAGATGCCAAGACAGGATGACACATGTAAGATATTTATTGGGGGAAACTCTTATGAAAGATGAAGGGGGGGAGCAGGAGTAGAGAAAATCTCATTATTGTCTTTTTTTTTTCCCCCGTAGTACCGGGGATTGAATTCAGGGGCATTCTACCTCCGAACCACACTCCCAGCCCTTTTTTAAAATTTTTTTGTTTTGAAACAGCATTTTTGCTAAGTTAGTGAGGATCTCACTAAGTTGCTAAGGCTGGCCCCAAACTTGCAATCTTCCTGTTTGAGCCTCCCAAGCACTGGAATTACAGCCACCATGCACAACTAGGTCTTGCTAGGTTGCTGAGAGTCTCATTATGCTGCTGAAGCTGTCCTCAAGCCTTCAATCTTCCTATCTCAGCCTCCCACATACTGAGATTACAGGTGGCACATCCGTCTGACCACAATGAGGAGCTGACACCCATAAAATGAGAAACAGAAGGTTCATAATCCTCAGAAATTGTTAGAAGAACTAAAGCTGGCTGGGCATGGTGGTGTACACCTGGAATCCCAGTACTCGGGAAGCTGAGTGCCTAAAGGCACAGTGTCTCAAGTGTAGGCACATAGCAGCACAGGTTGGCTTTATCCTCAAGTCCCATTTTTCTTCTTTCTGAAGAAAGAATAGGAGCAATACATTTAAGCCAGTAAAAATAGTCACAACTACTGGGAATAGGAATAATTATCCACAGCTTACATATGAGAACACTGAGACTTACAGGGGTTAAATAACCTGTCCATGGCAACCCAGTTATCAGAAATGATGAATCATTAACTACAGAATCTTGAATGTTTCATTTTTAAGAAATTTATCCACTAAGTGGACTTGATTTCAAGAATTAGAGAAATTTTTGAATTGATATAATTTTATTCCCAACATAAAAAAATCTTGTTAAAAATTCTTATATCTATAATGAATTTTATCCCTACCTCTACTAATATTCCATTGTTTTGTTTATATATTTATTTGTTGTGATACTGAGCTTGAACCCAGAGGCATTCTACCACTGAGCTAAAACCCCAGCCCTTTTTATTTTTATTTTTTTTTTTATTTTTGAAACAGGGTCTCGTTAAGTTGCTGAGGGTCTCACTAAGTTGTTGAGGCTGGCCTCAAGCCTTCCAAGTACTGGGATTATAGGGGTGGGCCATCACGCTCATCTACTACCTTGTTTTAAATGAGTACTTGTTAATAGATCCATTTCTCCCCATTGTAAACTCCTTGTCTAATTCATCTCATCCCTAACCAAGGAGAATAATGCCTGGATGTCATGTATACTTGTACATGTTTAACCAAATAAGACAATTCAGTTAAGTTTTCTGCTAATCTCTTGTTATTCTGAGAATACTAGAGAAGAAAATTCATCCTTTTCTTTACTCATGGGATCTACATAATATGAAAGGGTCTTGCAAAAGCCTCAACACTTTTTCTGTTGAGCTTTTTTTTCTTGGCAAAAAGATGGATGTAGGCTAAACGAATCAACTTAAAAAATCCTGCCCTCAGGAGACATGACCAATCAGAAGCATGAATGTGAATATTAGGCGTGATTTGAGAAACAGATCATGGAATATAAGGAAATACAACCTTGCCAGTGGCCTTCAGAGTTTACATTGTGGTGTAGAGCACAGGCTTTGGAGACCACTCAGCCTTCCTTTGAATCCTGTCTCTGACCCTGAGCTGTGTGACCTTGAACAAGTTACCTAACCTCTCTAAGCATGGTTCCATTGTGTGGAAAACAGAGATAATAACTATGATATTGTGAAAATTAAGTGCAGTAAATGTAAAGAAGTTAGCATGTGGCCAGCACCTGATAAATGCTCATTAAACAGGAATTCATCCTTATTTTTATTTTTACTGCACGTGCAACTAGCTGCTTCACGTGTCTGAAATGAATGATAAGATTTGGAAATCACAATTGCAATAGGTCTTTTCATTCCCACGACACCTTTCATCTCAGGGGACCAAAGCCCGGGAACACACTAATTCTAGCCCAGTTTATATATACTAGAATAGGTAGGAGAACATATAATGGCCTAGTTATTTAAAAGACCTATGTATAGAGCACTAACACCACATGCACAAAGACATGGGTAAACCATAGCAGAATTTGGTCTCATTTTCTAAGATTCCTAAAATCAAATGGATCGCATTATTTGTTTCCAGTGGCTAAATATTATTTATTGGCAGTGTAAATCAATGCTGCTGATATATTACTCTTCCAGGGAGTGTTTGTTTTTTGGAAACTGCTCTCAAATTTTCTAAATGTGAATTTAAAAGTCTGTCAGTCTATGTGCCGATAACACAAAACAGATTGTAAATGTAACGGGAGGCAATCAAGTCAAACAAATCCAAGGAGAGCGCCAGAAGGCTTAATATTAGGACTGCTCCCGTTCACAGGCTCTGCTAATGACGGAACAATTGTTTGTGCTGATTTGTAGCTGGCATTGATATGCAGACAGCAACACTTTCATCTAAAATCCAGCTCCAAATTTTTTTAAGCCTGTCAATGAATTTGCTGTATCTGCAAAGAGCAACTCCAGAGACTCTTTCTAAATAATAAGAAATAGGAATATTCAGGCACCGTCTTTAATTCTAAATCCAGAGCGTTCGTTGACATATGCAATGATTTTTCTCTTTGTCATTGTTTTTATCATCTAATGGGATGCCTGCATCTTAATAACTCAGATGAATTAATAAGGCAACACAGCTTTAAAATATTGGAACTGGTCAGTGTGGAAGGACGGTGGGTGCTGAACTGCAGAAAGATATTCCAAGATTCCAAACTTATCTCACATTTCCTTCACAAAATCAAAAACATGCAAATGTGCTCTGTCTGCTGTTCACATTTACTGTGGCGACTGGTTTTTTTTATCAAGCGGCACCTGCCTCTCTATTCAGAGCTGACTGCATGTGAGGATAAGTGTGGACAACAAAGGCTTGGACCGGGGCAGCGCCTGCATCGTTTTCTTGGAACTTGCCATTATGTGGCAGGTCAGAGATTGAGGTTTGGTGCAGGGAACGGAGCTTTTAATATCAGGTGAATGGATTTTTATAAGAGGTTGGCAAGCTTTGGGTCTTAGAGAGAAAAATGGTGCTTTAAAAATAGTCCCATTTCTTTTGTACTGTAATTATCAGTGCGTGACGAGTCATTTTTTATTCTGTACGTGTGGGCAAAAGGAAATATCCGCGACCCATCTCTGTGGGCTGACCATTTTAAGAAGTGAAAATGTTCCCATTTTTAATCAGCTTCTTGAGAATATATAATTTACCTAAAAAATTGATCCCGAGACATCGCTCTTGAGGGAGGATGACAAAGGGGTACAAATTCATTGATTTATCCAGGAAGTCCCTGTCACATGTTTGCTGTTTAAATGGGCAATGTTGAATAAATTGGTAATTTTTTCATAATTCCTATTGGGAAAAAGGTTCACATTATATAAGCAAGCAAATGTCAGAAACAGGAATAATCAGCCTTACTAAATAATAGAAAGAATGATAAAAAATATAAAGGGGTAAGTAGGACAATAGCCCACACAGAGAGCCCCAGCAAATCATTTAAGTCCTCTGACTTTTCAATTCCTTACCTATTAAGGAGAAATGGTAAAATTTTCCCTCCCAGGGCTGTTCTGAATAGGAAATGGGAAAATGTTTGCAAAACGAGTCACAAATTGTAAATATCATAAGAGCACCAGAAAGAAAAGGAAGAGCAAGAGAAGTAATATGGTAACAATAATTACAGCAACAATTATCACAGTAGATAACAAATACCATCATTACTGAAAATAGTGAATCTTGCCCAGAAGTGCTGAACATTGGTAGATGGTGTAGCTCAGACTCTGTTCTTCTTATGCTCTGGACTGGAGGAATAGGAAACACACAAGCCTTATAATCCTATAGGAAAAGGGGAAGTCGATTCTGAGTACAGAGGACCTCAGACTACATTGACAACTGTTCTTCAAAAGAAATTCTGCAGGCCTTGAGTTAGAGCCTAGTTTCTCTCAATACCTCAGCCAGTCACATGTTCATATAACCATCAGGAATTCACTAGTTGATGGCAAGTATCCATTACCATACCTCTGCTCCAAAATAAACATAGCTTTCCAACGTTATAGAAAAATAAGGTTTTTAAATAGTATCCTTTAAAAGTTGTAGAAATTGTGGATAGAAAACTAGTATACATTTAGTTTTTGAAACAAACATATGCTAGGCCTGTAATCCCAGCACTTGGGAGGCTGAGACAGAAGGATTGTAGCAAGACTTTTTTTTTTTTTTGGTGCTGGGATTTGAACCCAGGGGCATTCTACTTCTGAGCTACCCCCCCCTCCCAGTCCTATTTTATTTTTTATTTTGAAACAGGGTCTCACTAAGTGAGGACAGCTTCACCGTTTCTGAGGCTGGCCTCAAACCTGTAATTTTTCTGTCTCAGCCACCCAAATACTGAGATTACAGGTGTGTGCCACCAAGCCAGGCCCAGGCCCAGTCCCAGTCTCATTTCTGATTCTACTCTAACAGCTGAACATGACTGGCTTCTTGCAAGGGCTAACTTGCTTGCCTGCTCTAAACCTTGTTTGAATTGAGTTCACAAACTCACACAAGTCATTTGAAGTCATCTAGTGTAAGTAAAAAACATTGGTTTCCAAGTCCTCTAAATATATGTATTCATTCTCTTTCCTCTTTTATTTATTTTTTAATCCTAACCTTCTTAAACTTAAATTTCTGCCTTCAGAAGCAATAGGAAGAAGTCTTGGCTTGGTCTTGGTAAAGAAAATGAAAAAGTTTCCCATGAGAATTCCTAATCATAAATTAATCTTCATTTAGATTTAAGGCTAGAATTCAGTCTACCTACTGGGTAAACCATAAAAATCCCAAGCTGAGAATTTAATTTAAAATGGCCCTGGTTGCCAATGCCTCCAAGGCATGCGGAAAGAGTAAATACAAAAAATTTCCAAAGGAAAGCACCTTAAATCCAGGACACAACGTTTTTCAAATAAACTTCTAAGAAACATGAGCTCATAACAACAAAAAATACAATACAATAAAAATCACCCAAGGAATCAAGTCACCATTAGCGAGAGTCAGCAGAAGCAGCAAATGACAGAATCTGACCTTCAAAAATTATAAATGTTGAACTTATACCCAAATATTTGTAGTTTTCCTACTCTGTGCCCAAACCATTTTTTTTTTTCCGGTACTGGGGATGGAACCCGGGGCATTCTACCTCTGAGCTGTACCCTCAGCCCTATTTTTTATTCTTTATTTTGAAACAGGGTCTCACTAAGTTGCGAGTGCCTCACTAGGTAGCTGAGGCTGGCCTCGAACCCGGCTCCTCCAGTCTCAGCCTCCCAAATACTGGGATTACAAGCATGCACCACTACGCCCGGCAGCAAGACCCTGTTTCAAAAGAGAAAATAAAAAGGGCTGGGGGTGTAGCTCAAAGATAGAAAGCCCCTGGGTTCAATCATCAGTACCACATACACACACAAAATCTTTATTATCCTGGATTTTAGATTTGTCCAATGTTACAAGGTTTAATAACTATTAAGAGTCAGAATAATAGGGCTAGGAGTATAGCTTAGTGGTAGAGCATGCGCTTAGCATATCCAAGGCCCTGGGTTCAATACCCAGCCATCTCCCACATCACTCCCAAAAGAAAAAAGGGAAAAACAGCCAGAGAAACATTCTAAATTTATAAGTTTTAAGTACAACCCTACATTTATAAGGCTTATTGAAATTTTCAGATGACTTATATAACCTAAGATTTTCTTTTTAAAGACTTGTATAAATTGAGGGGCAAAATTACTCAAGTAGGGAATAAGGAAGGAGTTGGGAAACATTCATGGGTTGTTACTGAGAAGAGATAAGGTTCAGCTGGGCATGGTGGCACACACCTGTAATCCCAGCACTCAGAAGGCTGAGACGAGAAGAGGATTGCACGTTTGAGGAGTCTCAGCATGTAGTGAGACCCTTATCAACCTAGTGAGTTTCTGTTTTAAAATAAAATAGGGGGAGGCTGAGACCGGAGGATCCAGGTTCGAGGCCAGCCTCAGCTACCTAGTGAGGCACTCCACAACTTAGTGAGACTCGGTTTCAAAGTAAAGAATAAAAAATAGGGCTGGGGGTATAGCTCCGAGGTAGAATGCCCCTGAGTTCAATCCCCAGTACCGCAAAAAAAAAAGAGTTAAGGTCCACTACAAATAGGGCTTTCAGTAGTCAGGGCCCTGTGCACAAAGATCACAGTAACAAGCTGCTTCTGCCATATATCCAGAAAAGGAGAAAACGCCTATATATCCAGGCTCAAAAGCAAAGGTTAATTTTTAATTCATGTGTGGGCTTCCCTGGGAAAAAAAAAGCTGTCCAGTGCATTCAATCGTTTGCACAATTTGCTAGCAGAAATAAAAATCCAAGAAGTTGAAAGAGGAAAATGAAAACAATAACAAACAGTAAGGTATCCTCCATAAACGACCACTCCTGGGTCCTACGAGCAGGAGAGGGAGGTAGACAGCTTAATCAGGAAGTGTCCACCTGAATGCCCAGCTGCTCCTCTTAGTTTACCACGGACCATTGTCTTTCTCCATAAATCTAAATTAGCATCTACAGCCATTCTCCCAGAAATAAAGACTTCAGCTCTGGGCTTCGTTTTGAACACCCACTGGTCTTGAACTAAATTTAAATTGTGAATGGAGTATTATTTAAAGGTTGATAATCTTCATGCAACATCACTTCAGCAATGAAACTAAAACCCCTTGAACAGAATTCTGCATTTCAGCCAGGAGTACCATGCTTAGGTCCCAGGTTAATAAGATCACCTTGCATTGGAAACTTTCAATGCCTACCTATTAGGCATTTTTTTCAATGTGTTATTGTAATCTGTACCACATTGAGCATAAGGTGATTAAACAGTAAAACCTTGAACTAATTTGGAGGTGGAGAGTGGATAATAACATCCTGCCCAAATTGGGGCAAGATGATTGATTTTTAACTTCAAGCAAGAAGCAATTCTTCCGAAGGAAATATTGATGCCACTGAGAAGATTCAGGAGCCTGTGTGATCTCCCCAGCAGAAGCACAAGTTTGAGAGCTATCCCAAGTGATGGCTAGAGCCAGACGTGGTGGCACACGCCCGTCATCCCAGGACTTGGGAGACTGACACAGGAGGATCGCAGGTTCAAGGCCAGTCCCAGTAACTAAGTCAGATCCTGCTTCAAAATAAAAAATAAAAAGGGGTGGGTTATAGCTCGGAGGTAGACTACCCCTAGGTTCAATCCCCAGTAACAAGCAAAAATAAAAACAGAAACAAAAAGCAATGGCTAGAAGTAGCACATTGCCTTCCTTGTTCTCTCTGTGAGCACCTGCAAGGGCAGTTGGTCCTGCCATAGAAAGGCGTGGTTAGGAAAGGGCAGGGAATCTTGTTATTAGATTATCATGGATCTGCAAAGCCCTAGAGATGGTGCAGAATTTCCTTTATGCTTCAGTTGGCCTGGTAGAGAACCAAGGCAAGTCCTTGTCAAGCTTGGTCCCAGAAGGTTATACATCCTACAGACTCCAGCAAGGTCAAGGCCTAGAATGTGATACTTTTTTTTTCTTTATGAATCCAGGGAGATTTTACTTCCAGGCTACACCCCCAGCCCTACTTTTTATTTTTATTTGGAAACAGGCTCTTGCTAAGTTGCTGACAGCCTCACTAAATTGCTGAGGCTGGCTTCAAACCTGCCATCCTCCTGTCTCAGCCTCCCAAGAGAATATGTGGTATTATGCTCCCTGGAATGGAAGAGAAAGAAGAAAACCTGGGGAAAGAAAACCTCATGTTATCAACCCATGGAAGATTATGAACTATCTAGAGATCTCAGAAAAACTTCAAGAGGAAAGATTTGACTTCAATTTTATTTTTTCCATTTAAAAACTTACACAACTCAAATTTTGTTAGTGCACATGTCAAAGGTAATGGTTCCAAAGCAAGAAGCAGGCATCTCAGCTGAAAGTAGACATTGTGCTAAGAACAGTAGATCAGAGAGCATTCACCTGTTGTTTGCACACCTTCCACCAGGTCCTGAGATGTGAGCCCAACACATCACTCCATGTCCACTGGGATAATTCTAGCCTCTGGATATTAAGTAGATTCACTTTATATCTAGTATCTGCTGATGTCAAATATCCTAAAACTATATCATATCAAACATTGAAGAATGAATGTTCAAAATGAAATGTTCAAAAATACATGAAAAGTCTTGTATTATAGTGAATGGCATCAACAAATAGGTATACAGTTTGAAGCAATCAATATAATTGATAATTAATAATCCTAAAAACATGTGATACTTCCCATTGTTTGTGTGTGCATGTATGTAGACAGAGAGAAACTCTGATACATGTGGAACAAGGATGAATATATGGATATTGCTGATGATGGGTTCATATAAAGCAATATAACAAGTCTGCTACTGTTTGTGCTCCATTTTCATCTGTAAGGTAGAAAGAAATATACAAGTCTACAAGTCAATTACTGTGTTTCCTTCAATGATGTCATCTTTGATCTTCATTCCAAAATGGCATAGGAGTGATCATTATAACTACAAAACAATACCACAGGACTCTAAGAGATTTGAATACTTTCTTATTTCTTTCTTATATGTTTTCTTCTTTCTTTTTTTTATTTTTATTTTATTTATTTATTTTTTGATACCTGGAATTGAACCCAGAGAGGGATGTAGTAGCTTGGAGGCAGAATATCTCTGCCTCCAAGCTACTACCTCCCTCAGCTCTTTTTATTTCTTATTTCAAAGAGGATCTCACAGCCGGGCGTGGTGGTGCACGCTTGTAATCCCAGCATTCGGGAGGCTGAGACCGGAGGATCCCGGTTCGAGGCCAGCCTCAGCTACCTAGTGATGCACTCCGCAACTTAGTGAGACTCGGTTTCAAAATAAAGAATAAAAATAGGGTTGGGGGTATAGCTCGGAGGTAGAATGCCCCTGAATTCAATCGCCAGTACCGCAAAAAAAAAAAAAAAAAAAAAAAAAAAAAAAAAAAAAAAAAAAAAAAAAAAAAAAAAAAAAAAAAAAAAAAAAAAAAAAAGAGGATCTCACTAAGTTGCCCCGGCTGGTCTCAAACTTGACCTTCTTGTCTCAGCCTTCCAAGTAGTGGATTACAGGTGTGTGCCCCCACACCTGGCTTTTATGTATTATTAAATTGTCTAATAACCATCTGAGAAAAACAAGCTATCACAGCAGAAAGAGTAGCATTAAAAATAAAAAGCATGAATCAGGCACTGTAGCACATGCCTGCAATCCACCTCTTAGGAAGCTGAGACAGGAGGATTGCAGGTTGGAAGGCCAGCCTTAGCAACTTAGTGAGGTCCTTAGTAACTTCACAAGACTCTGTTTCAAAAAAGGGGGGGTGGGGGAAGAGCCAGGCTTGGTGGTATTTGCCTATAGTCCCAGTACTTGGGAGGCTGAGACAGGAGGATAAAAGGCCAGCCTCAGCAATGTAGCAAGGCTCTAAGCAATCTAGCAAGACACTGTTTCAAAAACAAAAAAGGGCTGGGAGTGTGCCTCAGAGGTAGAATGCTCTTAGGTTCAATCCCCAGTAACAAAAAGCAAATAAAAAGGGGGTAGTAGATACAGTGGTATGTGTCTGTAATCTCAGTACTTGGGAGGCTAAGACAGGAGAACTGCAGGTTTGAGGCCAGCCTCAGCAACGTAATGACACTCTTAGCAACTGAGTGAGACCCTTTTTCAAAATAAAAAATAAAAGCTGGGTGTGGTGGCGCACGCTTGTAATCCCAGCATTTAGGAGGCTGAGACAGGAGGATCTAGGTTCGAGGCCAGCCTCAGCTACCTAGTGAGGCCTTCTGCAACTTAGTGAGACCCTTTTTCAAAATATATAAAAAATAGGGCTGGGGGTATAGCTCGGAGGTAGAATGCCCCTTAGTTCAATCCCCAGTACCGCTAAATAAATAAATAAATAAATAAATAAATAAATAAATAAATAAATAAATAAATAAAATAAAAAAGGCTACGGGTAGCTGGGTGTGGTGACCCATGCCTGTAATCCCAATACTTGGAAGGCTGACACAGGACCAGTCTCAGCAATTTAGCAAGAATCTAAGCAACCTAGAGAGACCCTGCTTCAAAACGACAAGCTCGGAAGTAGAATGCCCCTGGGTTCCATCTCCAGTACCACCAAAAAAAAAAAAGTTGGGGGTGTAACAAGGAGGTAGAATGCCTCTGGGTTCAATCCCTAATATCAAAAGGGGTGAGGGGTAGGAGTGTAGCTTGGGGGTGTAGCTTGGAGGTAGAATGTCTCTGGGCTCAATACCCAGTGTGTGTGTGGCAGGGGAAGGAGAGAGGAGGAAGAGAGGAAGGAAAGGGAAGGCTGCTTACTAACTCTTCCAGTAATAGGATATTAGTCTTTTTCCTAATAATAGCTTCTAATGTCTCTAGCAAGTGTTATAAGGGTTAAGATGCACATAGTTCTTTAGATTCCCCAATAAACAATTGCTCTACAAATTCTAAGTAATGATATTATCATCACCAATCTTAGTTATGAAATTCTTCATAAACGCAAGTATAAAGTTGGGGGGGAAAGTATAAAGTTCCAGAAAAAGAAAAAAAAAGAAACAGTAAAAGTGCAGTAAAGCCC
>PVLC010006506.1:38655-58568 GCA_004027655.1 Graphiurus murinus
AAAAAAAAAAAAAAAAAAAAAAAAAAAAAAGTGCAGTAAAGCCCAAAGTAGAAGTAAGGAAAGACAGAAAGCAAGCTGCAAGCACTTCTCTCCCAGAGCCCTTTCTCCCTGAGCCATGTGTCGCTAAGTAGTAAGCTTTCATCACAAGCAGAGTGTGTGGAGTAAGCTTCCTTTAGAGCAGGTCTCCACAGCCGACCCCAGAAGTCTCTCCACAGCCATGGAAGTCCCTCCTCCCATTCTGTCCTCAGTTCAACTCCCAAGATTCCCAGCCTCAGCCGGTGAGTCACACTTGCAATTGCCCGTGACGCGCATCTGCACGGATCCCTTCTGCTTCTGCAGGGAATTTCAAGCTCTCGCCTGCTTGTAATGAAGGAGAAAATCAGTGTAACAATGTGTCCGGATGCTGCAAAGCTGGCAGCCAGCAAAAACAGCAGTGCATTTGGCTAATTCTCTTTTCTAGGGCTTTTTACAGTAAAGAAAATTGGCGTCCACGGATTAAGAGAAATTCAACGTTTGCATCCCTTTCTTGAATTTGATCTCTTTGTTTCCATTTTAATGTGTCGTGGGAAGTTTCCTGTGAATACATAAATAGCTTTGTGTTTATTTTAATCAGTTTTTCCTATTTTCAGGCTCTAGTCAACCCCAGTCCCTGCTCACATACCAGTGGTTAGAGTAAAAACAAGCAAGTTAGAACCTTGATTTCCTTTTATAAGAGGAAGTAGTGGGATAAATAAAAGGATAGCATTTCTGAAACCCTGGAGACTCCTCTATTAACTGACTAAATTACTAACCCCTTATTAAAGAATTCATTAGCCCAGTATGCAGGCACCCTCCTGTAATCCCAGTACTTGGGAGGCTAAGACAGGAGGATTGCAAGTTCGGGGCCGTCCTCAGCAATTTAGCAAAACCTTCTTTCAAAAAATAAAAAAGGCTGGGGTGTAGCTCAAAAGTAGAACTTCCCTAGGTTCAATTCACAATACCAGGCATGGTGACATATACATATATATGTGTATATGTGTGTGAGTGTTACTGGGGATTAAACCTAGGGACATTCTCTTCTCTTAACTACACCCTGAACCTATTTTTTATTTTTTTATTTTTATTTTGAAACAGGGTCTAACTAGGTTGATGGGAATCTCACTACTTGCTGAGGCTGTCCTCGAATCTTCATTCTTCCTGTTCCAGCTCCCAAGCACTGGGATTACAAGCGGGTGCCACCATACCTGGCTTTTATGTTTTATTTTAAAACACTGAGAGTCTCACTAAGTTGCTGAGGCTGGTCTTGAACCTACGATCTCCATGTCTCAGCCTCCCAAGTTCCTGTTTCAAACACTGCCTTTAGGAAAACCAAAAGGCAGTACCAGATATGATACCTGCAAGTAAACCCTTAAAATGAGATTTTCCTACTAGACTGTCTCCATTCAGATGATATCAATAATGCAATTGCTACTGATAAGCAAGACAGTGATAATATCTAGCACGCTATTGTCGTGGGTCAGCACAATACCTCTCATGGGTAAGTTTGGCCTCCTTGGTGAAAAGAATTTCAACACGCGCCAGATAGGGACAATGGCAGAAGTTTTATTTTAAAGGAAAGGCACAGGTACACAAGGGAAAGGACACAGGTCACCTCAGAAGTCTCCAGGATCGTGGCTGGGAGAGAGAGAGAGTGCATGCATGGTCTCTCCTCATCCTTTTTATATCACACCTGAAGAGGGGCTGGCTCAGGGGTCCAGATGGGGAATAGGGAATCTGGGGCACCATGGGATATTGAGGTCTTAAAAAAAGATGAAAAAAATTTAGGTAGGACTCTCCAGAAGTGGAGACAGGAAGTCAGGGAAGTGGGATCTTTCTTACAATAGGTGTGACTTCCTTTTGAGAGGCAAATGAAGCTCTGAAAAATCACCTTATGGATTTCCAATATGGAGTCAACCCATTATGAATGGGCCTTGCTTTTTAAGGATAAGCAAGCTCTGTTAAAACAAAAGCACATTTTCTTTTCTTTCCCAATCCTCCTCCTTTCTGCCTAAATTTTATTCCTTCTATTCTACCTCATCACTATGCCACTTAATTATTAATATTTTCATTTGGGCCGGGCCTGGTTGGTGATGCCCACCTGTAATCTCAGTACTTGAGAAGCTGAAACAAGGAGAATTGCAGGTTCAAGACCAACCTCAGTAACTTAGCAAGACTCTCAGCAACCTAGCAAGACCTGTTTCAAAACGAAACAAAAAGTATTTTTAAAGGGCTTGGGGTACTGGGTGTGGTGGTGCATGCCTATAATCCTAAAAGGCTTTAGACAGGAGGATTGCAGGTTCAAGGACAGACTCAGCAAGCAGTAAGACTGATCAACCAAGCAAGAACCTGTTTCAAAATAAAAATTTAAAAATTGGGTTGGGGTGTAGTTCAGCAGTGGAACACTCCTGGGTTCAATCCCTAGTACCACAAATAAATAAATAAATAAATAAATAAATAAATAAATAAATAAATAAATAAAGAGCTGGGGTAGCCAGACATGGTGGCACACACTTGTAATTCCAGTGCTTGGAAGGCTGAGACAGGAGGACCAAAGGTTCAAGGCCAGCTTCAGCAACTTAGTGAGGCCCTCTGCAACTTAGTGAGACCCTGTTTCCAAATAAAAAATAAAATAGGGCTGCGGGTATAGCTCAGAGGTAGAATGTCCCTGAGTTCGATCATTTAATAAACATTTTTAATTGAATGAAATCTATTTTTCAGGTTGTAGCTCAGAAGTAGAATGCCCCTGGGTTCACTCCCCAGTAAAAAAAAAAAAAAAAAGAGTCACTGAAGGCACTCAAATAAGATTAGGAACCAGCCCAAAAGCTTGTTCAGGGTACAGAGCCATCAGTGTGGAATGGCCCTTCCATCAAATTCACAGGCAGGAGAAACCACCCTAAGCTGAAGCCCAGTGACAGAGAATCAGAGGTTCATTGATGTGGCATTTTTCCTGGGTAAAGCTCTTGAAGAGTGACCAGGTGAACAGGGCCAGCATGCCTCCGTAACCAGTGGTGGGTGCTTCTAATTTCATGGGTCTCAGGTGAGGGGGTTACTTTAGTCGGCAGTCTGGTGTGCTTGGGCCTAGTTTTTCTGATATGGGGCTGATACACCCAAGCATCCATGTGCTTCTGATTTAATCTAATAAATTCACAGGTGGCCAATATTTATTAGCAAGATTAGCTTATTTATGAGTTTGTGCCTTACACTTGTGCTAAGCAAATGGTGGTCGTTTACTTGTACGAGCAAGGTGTAGAGTCATTCTACCTCAGTGCTTGTACTCAAAATGGAGCAACTCATGTCAATGTGCTGCTTTATAAAATGGAGTAACTCAGAACTAGGCACAGCCTAAAAATTGCTATTCTATTCATCATGGACTAATTCAAATGGGCACAGACTGCTCTCTACAGATGGATATACTTGGCAGCACACACTCACATGATTTTCTCAATTGTGCAATAAGAGCCATTAGTCTATGAAAGGGCAAAGATAAGATTTTTAACTACCCCTACCCCCCTAAGCTAATAAATCAGAAGCAATACAAGTTTATGATATAGTCAAGACATAAAAGGCCCAGGTATTGTGGTCTTCAACATATTGCTGTCTAGTTAACCTCATTACATGGATGATGGTTGATTGCCATGAAATTACCAAATGAGATCCACAATTGTACATCTGTATCAGATGTGACATGTTTATTAGAACTGATCAACATCACTTGATCAAGTGGTGACATTTGGTATGTAGCTGTCTCTCTGGTGAGCATGTTCTCTCCAAATCCCATCAATGATGAGAATCAAAGCAATTCACATTTATATGGAAACGACAGCAGTAAACATTCACTGTCTTATCCTTGGGCTGTGTTATTTCTTCTGTTTTCTCAAAACCTAGTACAAAGGGCAGTAAACCATCTTGGCATTGTACAGAACACCATGCTGGCCTACTGATGACTAATGAACAGGAAGCAGTAAGGAGTTGTATTGCCGTAGTAACACCATCTACTCAAGTGAGTCAGAGATCAAAACTACAGAGATTCAGGAACTGTCACATATTTTGAGGATTTTTAGGGAGACGATGGTCTGACACATTTTGGAACATGTCCTCAAGCTCTCTAAGATAAAGGACAGTGCATGGAACCTCGCAGTCTGGCCACAAGGAATATGTCACGTTTGGTGGCTGTTGCAGAAGCGCTCAGTTTCTTGCACAGAGCACCTTGTCATCTGTGCTTCAAGGCCTGACTTTTCAACACTGCAATTTTTTTGCTCAAGGTCTCTCTTTCTGGGTTGCAGATTATGGAGAAGACAGAAAGTACTGGGTAGTGAACATCTCCCAAGATTAACCTCAACTAGTGACTAATAAGAGGTCATGGATACTCCCTTGGTCGTTAGCTGGGATAAATTCTAAGTACTGTGTTTCACAAAATCTACAAGACTCCCTTAGTTGGAATAAGCTTTAGATACCCTCAGTGATAACTTACTTGAAAATCTTATCTTCATGGGATGCTACTCATAGAATGTGTAGAGAGAAATTTTCAGCTACAAGCAACTCTATTAAAGAGGAGAAAGATCGCAAATTAGTAACTTAAACTTCCACCTTAAGAGACTAAAAAAAGAAGAGCAAGCTAATTCCTAAGGAAGTAACAAAAATTTAGATGCAGCAACTTGGTGAGATATTTCAAAATAAAAAATAGAAATGGTTAGGGGTGTAGCTCAGAAGTAGAATGTCCCAGAGTTCAATCCTCAGTACAAAAAAAAAAAAAATTAAACAGAAATAAATGAAATCAAGAATAGAAAAATAATATGTAAAATCAAGAAAACCACAACTTGTTTCTTAGAAGAGATCAATAAAACTGGTTAAACTTTAGCTATTTTGAGTGTCTATGAGGCAGGAGGGGGAATGCTGGGAATTGAACCCAGGGCCATGTGTATGCTAGGCAAGCAGTCTGCCACTGAGCTACATCCCCAACCCCTAAAAAGAAATATTCTAAGGAATTACTAAAAGAAGGGACTATAACTACCAGCCTAAGAGAAATAAAAATTATATAAACAAAATCTACAACTTCTTGAAGGACATAATATTTAAACTGCCTTAATAAAAAAAAATTAGGTTGAACAAATCTATAACAAGTAAAGTAATTGTATGTGTGTATGTTTGTATGCGTGTGTGTGTGTTTGTGTGTGTGTGTGTGTGTGTGTGTGTGCATTACTGGGGATGGAACCCAAGGGCATTCTACCTCCAAGCTACACCCCCAGACCTTTTTTTTTTTTTGAAACACATTCTCACTAAGTTGCAGAAGGCCTCACTAAATTGCTAAGTCTGACAGAGAACCTGTGATCTTCCTGTCTTAGCCTCCCAAGTACTGGAATTACAAGCATGTGCCACCATGTCCTGTTTAAGAAACTGGATTATTAAGTTTACAACTTTCCACTAAGAAAACACCAGATCCAGATGATTTCACAGTTGAATTCTATCAAATATTTAAAGATGAATTAATACCAATCGTTTATAAATCTTCCAAAAATATGAAAGGATGGAACAGTTCTAATCTTATCTAATGAGACCAGTGTAACTCTGACACTGAGGCTAGACAATGAACAACAACAACAACTAAAAATTAAGATGGATACAAAAGTTCTCAATGAAATACCAGAAAACTAATATTAGAAGCATTAAGAGAAACTGGGTGTGATGGAGCATGCTTGTAAATACCAGTACATGGGAGGCTGAGAAAAGAGGATCAAATGGGAGGCTGAGAAAAGAGGATTGAAGGTTGGAGACCAGTGTGTAATAACTTAGGAAGATCCTGTTTTGAAATTAAAAAACAAAATAGGGCTGAGAGAATAGCTGAGGTACAATGCCCCTGAGTTCAATTCATAGTACTACACACACACATGCACACATACACACACACACACACACACACACACACACATACACAGATTATACACTATGACTAGATGAGATTTCTCCCAAGAAAATAAGATTGTTTTTTAATCTGAAAAATCAATTAATATAATATCTAATATTAATAGAAGAAAAACCAAAACCAGGCCTGGGAGTGTAACTCAGTGGTACAACACATAGTTTTCAGAAGTGAAGCCCTGAGCCCAATACCCAGCCTCAAAACATCATCATCGCCATCTCAATAGAAGCAGAAAATGCATTTGCAAAAATTTAACATTTTAATGATAAAAAATACTTAACAAACTAGAAATTGAAGGTAATTTTCTTAACCTGATAATATCTATTTTTAAAAAACTGCAGCTACCATCATACTTACTACTAAAAGACTGAATGCTTTTCCCCCTGAAGATCATAAGCAAGACAATGATTTTTACTCCTGTCATTTCCATTCAGCATGTACTACAGGTTCTAGCATAAATAAATAATAAATAAATAAAGTATATCCAGATTGAAAGGGAAGAAGTAAGTGGTTTGTAGATGATATGGTTTTGTAAATAGAAAATCAGAGTAAATAAAAAGTCATTAGACATAGTTTCTTTAAAAAAAAAATTTAAGATTGCATGATATAAGATCATTATAAAAACAAATTATAGCCGGGTGTGGTGGTAGATGTTTGTAATCCCAGTACTTGGAAGGCTGAGACAGGAAGATCACAACTTTGAGGACAGCTTCAGAAACATAGTGAAAACCTGTTTCAAAATAAAAAATAAAAAGGGCTGGTTGTGTAGCTTGAAAATAGAATCCTCTCAGTTCAATTACCAGTATCATTAAAAAATGAATTATAATTCTGTACACTAGCAGTGAGCAATATGAAAATAAAATTAAGATAATAATTCCACAGGATGGGGAGGGAAACACACCAGTGATGTAGGGTGCATATATGAATGTATCACTTTGAATCTCACAACAATGTATAATTACTAATAAAAAAATAAAAATATAATTCCATTTGCAATAGCACCCAAAGGAATAAAATACTTAGAAATAAATCTAGAAGTACAAGAAAACATTGTTGAAAGAAATTAAAAATTAAATACCAAGACATACCATGTTCATAGACCTGAACACTTTTATGGTAAAATGGCAGTCTTCCTCAAATGTAGCCATATTCAGCAAAGTATTCATTAAAGTCCCAGCCTGATCACTTGAAAAAATTGACAAAATAATCCTAAAAGTCATATGGAAACGCAAGAGATCTAGAACAGAAAAAAGTAAATAATCTGGAAAAAGAGGAACAATATTGGAGGACTTATTCTTCACTTTCCAAACTTTTCAGCGAGGGGTTGAGGATGCAGCTCAGTGGTAGAGTATGTACTTAGCATATGTGGGGACATTGGTCAGCCCCCAGCGAGCGCACGCACGCACACACACACACAGTCTTATAAAGTTTCAGTAATAAAGACAGTGTGGTCCTGACATAAGACTAGACAAATAGATTGATGGGATAGCATAGAGATTACAGAACTAAACCCTCATATAGAAGCTTAATTGTTTTTTGTCAAGGGTACCAAAAATATCTAATGCAGATATCTAATACAGAAAGAATAGTCTTTAAAAAGTGGTGTTAAGACAACTGGATATTCAAATGCATAAGAATGAATTTGGACTAATACTTCATACCATACATAAAGAGTAACTCAAAATGAATCATCGATATAAATATAAAGGCTAAAGCTACAAAAGTCTTAAAAGAAAACATGAGAAGATCTTCATGACATCTCAGTAGACAAAGAGTTTTTGAGCTACCACACCAAAAGCACAAATATGGTTGTGGTAAATTTGACTTTATCAAATTCATTAATATTTTTTTAAAATGTTACCATTAAAATAATTAAAGACCATAGTGATGCTTAATTTTGTGTGTGATCCTTCTAGGATATGATATTCTGTTTTTCGGTGAAACATCAGCCTGGGTGTTGTTGCAAAGGTTTTTGTTTGTTTATTTGTTTTTGGTTTTTTATAGTACTGAGTATTAAACCTAGCGGCATTTTACTGTTGAGATACACTCCCAGCCCAATTTTTTTTTTTAACTTAGAAACAGAGTCTCCCTAAATTGCTGAGGCTGTCCTTGAACCTGTGATCCTCATATCTCAGCCTCCCAAGTACTGGGATTATAAGCATGTACCATGCCCAGTGAAACCCTGTCTTAAAAAGAAAAAGAGAGGGGGAGGAGGAAGAAAGGGAGGGAAAGAAGGAAGAAAATGAAGATTGTGGGGAAAATTGCAACATTCATAAATCTTTGGTTGGAATCTAAAATGATACAACTGCTTTGGAAAATCATTTGCCAATTGATTGTTTAATGTTGTACATAGAGTCACTGTATGACACAGCAATGCCATCCCTAGCTACAAACCCACAAGAAGTGAACACACATCCACACAAATATTCGTACACAAATATTCATAGCAGCTTTACACATAATTAGTAGATGAGTGGAGACAAACCAAATATCCACCAATTAATAAATAGATAAATAATATATGGCATATCCATATGATAGAATGTTTGGTAATAAAAAGGATTAAAATTCCAGTACATGCTACAACCTAGACGAACCTTGAAAATATTATACTAAATAAAAGAAGCCGGTAATGACCAGACATTGAGTGATTCTGTTTATATGATAGGGATAGAGCTTAGCAATTGAGCACTTGCTTAGCATGCACAAGGTCTGGCTTCAATCCCTAGCACCATAAAGAAAAGAAATCATTTATATGACATATTCATACTAGTCAGATCTACAGAGAGAGTTGGCGAGTGGGTGCCAAGGACTAGGTTGGACAGAAGAGGGAGAAGAGTGAGGAATGAGGAATGACTGCTAATAGGTATTAAGTTTCTTTTTGAGGTGATGAAAGTGTTCTAAAATTAGACCACAGTGACCTCACGTCATCGTGCCTGCCATCGAGCCTCATATACAGCCCTGCTTGTGTTGTTGTTGTTGTTGTTTTTGTTTGTTTGTTTGCAGTACTGGGGATTGAACTCAGGGGCATTCTACCTCTGAGCTATACCCCCAGCCCTATTTTTTATTCTTTATTTTTGAAACCGAGTCTCACTTAGTTGCGGAGTGCCTCACTAGGTAGCTGAGGTTGGCCGCGAACCCGGATCCTCCAGTCTCAGCCTCCCGAATGCTGGGATTACAAGCGTGCGCCACCATGCCTGGCTTCTGCTTGTGTTTTTGCTGTAGCCTTCTCCCACCCATGCTCTACTTTGATCCTTCTATTTCTTTTGTTTCTTCTATTTTTCCCTCATAAACCAAACGCTAAGCACAATAGCAAATTCTGTTCCCAGTGTCTCTGAATTAGCAACTACATGAATCATCATTTCCCTGGGTCCACCAAACCAGTCCCAATTCCTGTGGCCAAATCTGTGGATGCAGGTATTTGGTGCTTGGAACTCATATCTTCACTTAAATGCTAAGTCACAAGCTCTTTAAGCCTTATCTATAGGGGAGTTCTGTGAATCACAGAAATTCTAATCAACCCATAATGGAGGAACAATCCACTATTTTTAAAGGTTGAGTTAAAGTTCCCAAGTTTCTTTGCATCTTAAGTTACTCTGAGGGTGGAAAGCCAGAGGAAAGGCAGCTTTACAGAAGCCTAGAAAGCTGGCTCTTGTGAGAGCAACCATCTGTATACCACATGCAGTCTTCCAGGATTTGTCTTTCCAGTGAGAGCTGGGATTCCTTTTGTGAATACTCCCAAATGGCACATTCATCCATCATTTGCCCTAGTAGATGAGTTTATGTAACCAGAAAAATGTTTCTAGTTTAGAAAATTTATGAAAGCTTCTTATAGGATACAAGGAACCAGGCCTTATTCTCAACTGTAGGCCCCTGTTCTACAGGATAACAAATGTAATATCTGGTTCTTAATCCATATTCCCCTGTTAGACACCAAATCAGGTGTCTGAGTCATCATTCTTATTGCGATAATCCAAAGACCTGACCACTAAATTTAGAGGAAGATTTATTTGCTCACAGTTTTGGGGGGGATTTGGTATTCAGTCCATGTGAGGTCAGAGAACAAGGATCTCAGGGCATGGCAATGGGAAGTGAAGAGAGAGAGAACACAAGGCTTCACTCCTCACATCATGGAGGCTGGAAATAAGAGAGCAAATAGGGGGAGAAGGAACCAATATGTAATTCTATAATTCCCACAGCTGCAGCCCCAGGAACCCTTCCTTAGCAGACAAGCCCTGCTTCTAACATTGCTACCTTGTTTCCATGAGGACTAGGGGGACATTCTAAATCAAAACCATTATACAAGGAAACATTGGAGGACACTGAAAGTGACTCTGTGTGTGTGTGTGTGTGTGTGTGGTACTGGGAATTGAACCCAAAGGCATTCTACCTCTAAGTTACACCCCCAGGCCTTTTTATTTTTTAGTTTTGAAACAGTGTCTTGCTAGGTAGCTAAGGGTCTTGATACTTGTGGTGGCTGTCCTTGAACCTGTGATCCTCCTGTCTCCACCTCCCAAGTACTAGGATCACAGGTGTGCACCACCATGTCTCTGAGAATGGATTTTTTGATGCTGACTGAAACCTAGCAAGGGGCTGACTCTACTACCTTCTTTTTATCTACCAGCCATCAGAATAAAGACTATATAATATCTGATCCAACTAGCTAATGGAAAAGAGAGGAAAGAACAAAGACATACATTTGCAAAGGGTACCACCACACCATCATGAAGCCAGTAGAGTATTAATTCCTAGAACCACAATGGGAGACCAGCGCTGGCTCCAATAAGGCTGGAAAATACTAGAGCAGGGCAAGAAATGTAGGGGTAGCCTGAGCATTAAGAGAACTTTGAAACTTTAAAATAGTAAAAGAAAGCCAGGTGTGGTGGTACACGCCTGTAATCCCAGTACTTGTGAAGTTAAGACAGGAAGATCCCAGGTTGGAAGACAACTTCAGCAACTTAGCGTGGCCCTCAGCAACTTAGTGTGACCATGTTTCAAGACAAAAAATAAAAAGGACTTTAAAAAGATACTTTTAAAAAGATACTTTAAAAGTATCTAAGAAGTAGAATGCTCTGGGTTCAATCTCTGGCACAACAAAGGGAAAAAAGTAAATAAATAAATAAATAAATAAATAAATAAATAAAAATAAGCCAAGTACAGTGGCATATGCCTGTAATCCCAGTACTTCCTGTAGCTCAGAGTTAGAATATACCTGGGTTCAATCTCTAGTGGCAAAAGAAAAAATTTTAAAAAAGAGAGAGAAAAGCAATAATTAATTTCATTAATATCTTTATTAATGAAAAATAAATAAATCACTTTATTAAAATATAGGTATTAGCCAGGTGTGGTGGTGCACACCTGTAATCCCAGTACTTTGGAGGCTGAGACAGGAAGATTGCAGGTTTGAGGACAGCTTCAGTAATGAAGTAAGACTTTTAGCAACCTAACAAGACCCTATTTTCGAATAAAACTTTATAAGTTCTGGGGTGTAGCTCAAAAGTAGAATGCCCCTGGATTCAATCCCCAGTACCAATAAATAAATATTAAATATATAGGTAGTTGGAGCCGGGCGTGGTGGCGCACGCTTGTAATCCCAGCATTCGGGAGGCTGAGACCGGAGGATCCGGGTTCTCGGCCAGCCTCAGCTACCTAGTGAGGCACTCCGCAATTTAGTGAGACTTGGTTTCAAAATAAAAAATAAAAAAAAAAATAGGGCTGGGGGTGTAGCTCAGAGGTAGAATGCCCTGAATTCAATCCCCAGTACCGCAAAAAAAAAAAAAAAAAAAAAAAAAAAAAAAAAATATATATATATATATATATATATATATATATATGTAGTTGGAAATTTTTCTTTTGCAGATGTGTAAATATGAAAATTGTCTCACTTGATACAGAAGGAGGTAATAAGTCAAATTTCAGGATTGAGATTTAATTAGTTCAATAAAAGTCAAGAATAAGTCAGGCGTGGTGGCGCACGCTTGTAATCCCAGCATTTGGGAGGCTAAGACAGGAGGATCCGGGTTCACAGCCAGCCTCAGCTACCTAGTGAGGCACTCCGCAACTTAGTGAGAACCTGTTTCAAAATAAAGAATAAAAAAATAGGGCTGGGGGTATACCTCGGAGCTAGAAAGCCCTTGAGTTCAATCCCCAGTATCGAAAAAAAAAAAAAAAAAAAAAAGTCAAGAAGTCAAGAATAAGGAGAGAAAACTTTGTGCTTATTTTTCTTTCCTTAATTTAGTATTAACTGGGTGTGGTAGCACATGCCCATAATCCTAGTACTTGAGAGGCTGAGACAGGAGGATCCCAGGTTCAGGACCAGTCTCATCAACTTAGCAAGGGCCTCTGCAACTTAGTGAGACTCTGTTTCAAAATAAAATAGGGAAGGGGGAGTAGCTCAGAGGTAGAAAGCCCTGAGTTTAATTCCAGGTACCACAATAAATAAATAAATAAATAAACAAACAAACAAATAAATACTTTTGTGCTTTTAAATAAACTACCTTCCAAGAGCCCTAAAATCACACAGCATCTGCAGTTCCCCAAAACAGATATACTTACTAAAGAACATATTATATGCCTTTCATAAATGCACAGAGGAGAGTTTTAGAAACACTCAGGTGTGGTGGTGCATGCCTGTAATCCCAGTACTTGGGAGGCTGAGACAGTAGAATCACAGGTCCAGGGCCAGCCTCAACAACTTAGGCCCTCTTCAACTTAGTGAAACGATGTTTAAAAAAATAAATAAAATAGGGCTGGAGGTGTAGCTCAAAGTTAGAATGCCCTGAGTTCAATCCCCTGCAGAAAGAAAGAAAGAAAGAAAGAAAGAAAGAAAGAAAGAAAGAAAGAAAGAAAGAAAGAAGGAAGGAAGGAAGGAAGGAAGGAAGGAAGGAAGGAAGGAAGGAGAGAAAGAAAAGAGAAACAGAAAAAAATGTGGGGCTAGGGTTGTAGCTCACTTGTAGACACAAAACAACAACACAAAAACAAACAAAACACAGAATGTGGCCAGGCATAGTGGCACTGTGGTATTTGTGGTGGTACATGCTTGTAATCCCAGTACTTTGGTAGGCTGAGACAGGAGGATCTCAGGTTCGCAGCCAGCCTCAACTACTTAGTGAGGCCCTCCACAACTTAGTGAGACCCTGTTTCAAAATAAAGAAAAGTAAAATAAAAAGTAAGACTGGGGGTGTATCTCAGAGGTAGAATGCCCCTGGGTTCAATTTCCAGTAGCACAAACAAACAAACAAAACACAGAATGTATTCCAAAATGCCTTTGTAAATTAGTTGATAGAAGTTAGAACATATTTTTCTCCCCCTAAATTTATAGTTTAGGTTCATGGATGAATCTTAGAAATTCTACTTAAACTGTAGGCAGTTGAAAATGTTGAACTATCCCAAGTTCTTTGAGTCCCAAGCCAAAGTAACTTCTGAAAGTGAGGATTAGAGGAAGGGCAGGTTTGATAGCAGTCCAGAGGTAGAGTTCTCCTCATTGGCAGCATAGGTAGGTAGATAGATTAGATAGATAGATAGATAGATAGATAGATAGATAGATAGATAGATAGATAGATAGGTGGATGGATAGATGCAGAGGTATACACGTGCTCTCCAAATCCCAATCTGACATACATAAGTCTAATTTTTAAAGGTTACTTAAATTTTCAAAATTTAATGTCATTTTTTTGTGTGTGTGTGGTACTGGGGATTGAACTCAGGGACATTCTACCTCCGAGCTATACCCCCAGCCCTATTTTTTATTCTTTATTTTGAAACCGAGTCTCACTAAGTTGCAGAGTGCCTCATTAGGTAGCTGAGGCTGGCCGCGAACCCTGATCCTCTGGTCTCAGCCTCCCGAATGCTGGGATTACAAGCGTGCGCCACCACGCCCGGCTTTAATGTCATTTTAAATAAAACTGCACATTCAATTCTCTGTCTTTATCTCAATCCTTATTTTCCTTTCTAAAACTAAAATATTACAAGAATACTTTTCCCTGTGGCCCAAGATCCTAACTAATGAAAAAGAAAAAAATAGCGTATTACCCTTCAACCATAAGTAATGATCAGCCTTAAGTACACCTTCGCCTCACAAGTTTTGCTGCTCGGGGCCTCATCACCTTCCCCCTGAGAAACAATTCCTGAGAACTTGAAGCCACTAACTGCTTCTGCTTGCATTAGGGTATATCCCATGCCTCTGCCACAGAAAACAAATTCACAATTTGATGATCTGTAGTAATAAATTTGCTCAACAAAAATGTGGCATCACCTTACATGTTTAGACTCCTATATAAGATGCCCTTTAAAATACTTATGTAATGATATGGAGTATAAGAAGTATAAGATTCTGGATTTTTTTTTTAATAGTTCTGGGTTACTGAGCCCAGGCCCTTGTGCATGCTAGGCCTGATTTAAGCAGGAGCTCTGCTGCTGAGCTCCACCCCTAGCCTCTAGGATGTGGAATTGAATGCAGGGCCTTGAAGACCAATAAAGAAGGCTATGTTTGAGGTTCTTCTTTCCTGGTACTCTCTCTTTATTTTTCTGAGTTTTTTCCCCAGAACACTTGCTCAGCTCTGCTGTTTTCCTGATTTGGATGCAGATACTTCATTGTTCAAGTAATGCATGTTATTGTGATAAGGCCTTGGCCTACTTACATCTCAGCATTGCTGAAATCACCTGCTACATGGACTGCCTCTCAAACACAGGGGGAATTTTTGGAGATGCCATATGCTTTGTATAAGGAGTCATTCCAGTGGGTTGGCGACCAGGCTCATTCTTCAGATTGTCAGGGAAGTGACTGTGTGAAATTTAGCCCAAGGTAAGCCTGAAGATCTCAGCACAAGCCCGTCTAGGAGGCTCTGGGCCTTTTTTCCTAGTAAGGTGTTCATCTATCAGCTGTCACACGGCTGAGAAGGGGGCAGGCAAAAGCACAACCTCGTGAAATTCAACACAACCCTTTCAACTTTTTAAATACCACATCCTACTTGCCTTACATGCAGCACAAGGACACCATGGTGTCCTGTATTATTCAGCAAGCACGTTATACTACAGCTCTCCCTCCTAGAAGTGCTGGGAACATTCAGGACTTAGGTAATGAAATAAAAGTTTATCTTATTATTAGGTCAACTCTGATTGATAGATTAGTTTTACGTCATACTCTTGGCCAAAAATTAAATTTTCTATTATTCATGTGGTTGTGGACTGTATTTAAGTTATTTCAGTCTTACTGACCTTTTAAAAAAATTATTTTAAGCCGGGTGTGGTGGCGCACACTTGTAATCTCAGCATTTGGGAGGCTGAGACCGGAGGATCCAGGTTCTCAGCCAGCCTCAGCTACGTAGTGAGACCCTCCACAACTTAGTGAGACCCTGTTTCCAAATAAAGAATAAAAAAATAGGGCTGGGGGTATAGCTCGGAGGTAAAATGCCCCTGAGTTCAATCCCCAGTACCACAAAAAAAAAAAAAATTATTTTAGGCCGGGCACGGTGGTGCACGCCTGTAATCCTAGGACTTAGGAGGCTGAGACAGGAGGATCACAGGTTGGAGGACAGCTTCAACAAGTAGTGAGACTCAGCAATCTAGCAAGACACTGTTTCAAAACAAAAAGTAAAATTGGGCTAGGGGGTTTAACTTGAAGGGGTAATGCCCCTGGGCTTAATCCCCAGTACCAAAAAAATATATATATATTTTAGCCAAGGTATAGTGGCACATGCCTAGAATCCTAGCCACTAGGGAGGCTAAGGCAGGAAGATCATAAGTTCAAGGCCAGGCAACTTAGCAAGACCCTGACTTAAACATAAAAAGCTGGGGTGGTAGTTCAGTGACAGAGTGATTACCTAACATGTGCAAGGCATTCAGTTTGATCCCAGGTACCGGAAAAAATATATACTTTTAGCAATAAGTATGTGGACATTGCTAGAACTCTAATGAAACTGAGTACTAAGCTGAGTGTGGTGTCCCACACTGGCAATCTCGGTACTTAAAAGACTGAGACAGGCAGATTACAGATTCAAGAACAGACTTAGCAATTTAGCGAGGTCCTCAGCAACCTAGTGAGACCCAGTTTCAAAACAGAAAATTTTAAAAATAGAGCTGGGTGTATAGCCCGGCAGTAGAAGGCCCCTGGGTTCCACCACCAGTACTACAAAAAAATAAAAAATAATATTAATAAAAAATAAGCCAGGTGTGGTGGCACATGCTTATAATCCCAGTACTTGGGAGGAGGCTGAGACAGGAGGATTGCAGGTTCGCAGCCAGCCTCAGCGACTTAGTGAGGCCCTCTGTAACTTAGTAAGACCCTGTTTCAAAATAAAGAATACAAAATAGGACTGGGAGTGTAGCTCAGAGGTAGGATCCCCCTGGGTTCCATCCTCAGTACCACAAAAAATAAAATAATAATAAATAGGGTAATCCCAGGAGGATTCGGGAGGCTGAAACCGGAGGATCCAGGTTCAGAGCCAGCCTCAACTACCTAGTGAGGCACTCCGAAACTTAGTGAGACTTGGTTTCAAAATAAAGAATAAAAAATAGGGATGGGGGTATAGCTTGGAGGTAGAATGCCCCTGAGTTCAATCCCCAGTACCGCAAAAAAAAAATAAATAAATAAATTAAAAAATAAATAAATAGGGCCAGGGGTGTAGCTCAGAGGTAGAGTACATGTGGGTTCAATCCCCAGTACCACAAAAATAAATAAATGACTAAAAATAAATAAATAAATAAATACATTCTTAAAAATGGCATTACTTGCCGGGCATGGTGGCGCACGCTTGTAATCCCAGCATTCCGGAGGCTGAGACCGGAGGATCCGGGTTTGTGGACAGCCTCAGCTACCTAGTGAGACACTCCACAACTTAGTGAGACTCGATTTCAAAATAAAGAATAAAAATAGGGCTGGGGCTATAGCTCGGAGGTAAAATGCCCCTGAGTTCAATCCCCAGTGCCACAAAAAAATAAAAAATAAAAATAAAAATAAAATGGTATTACTTCAGCTGAGCATAGTTGCACACACCCCTAAACCCAGTAGTTGGGAGGCTGAGATAGGAGGATTGCAGGTTAGAGGCCAGCGTCAGCAACTTAGTGGGACTCTGTTTCAAAATAATAATAATAATAATAATAATAATTAATAATAATGAAAAGTGCTGGAAGTATCGCTCAGAGATAGAATATTCAGGGGCTTAAACCAATGAATAAATAAATAAATAAATAAATAAATAAATAAATGTATTACTTCAAGGAAACAGAAGAGAACCTACAGGGAAGGGGAAAAGATGAGAAAGCAAAAATCAACAAATATAAAATTCAAAATGATACCCAAATCTGGAGAAAGAGAATACATGGGCTTTCTAGAGAAATAAAGTGACAGCACAAGAAACATGGTGAGAGAAAAAGACATAAAAGAATGACACACCGGAAGTAATGGCATCAGAAGTATATTGAAGGGCTGGGGTTCAGCTCAATGGGAGAGGGCTGCCTCACATGTGCAAAGCCTTGGGGTCAATTCCCAGCACCACCCCCACACATGAAAAGTTCCAAGAAATATATATTGATGTCACAATCAGAAAGACACCTTCCATATTCCACACAAGTGGAGGTGTGGCCATTTTAGGGATCTACATTGGAAGGCGTCTAACAACCTCCACTAGCACCTTTTGAGGGATCTACATTGGAAGGCGTCTGACAACCTCCACTAGCACCTTTTGGCTCACAGAGTGGATGTGACAGAGCAATCATGATCCTGGGCTGGCTGCACTGCTCGCCTTTTATTTGTTTTGTAAATGCTGCATCCCTAATTTAGTAATATGAAAGAATAGACACTAAAATAATGCTGACTTATCATTATACCTATGAGATCAAGTAATAAACATGTCAAACCAATTAGTATCTACTGTAAGAATTTTTTTTTTTTTTTTTTTTTTGCAGTACTGGGGATTGAACTCAGGGGCATTCTACCTCCGAGATATACCCTCAGCCCTATATTTTTATTCTTTACTTTGAAACAGGTTCTCACTAAGTTGCAGAGTGCCTCTAGGTAGCTGAGGCTGGCCACGAACCCAGATCCTCCAGTCTCAGCCTCCCAAATGCTGGGATTACAAGTGTGCACCATCACCTCCGACTTTACTGTAAAAATTTGGTAGTGAATTTCCTCTGAATATTTATATATAAATAGTATAAATAATTTTAATAGTCATGATGTATGTAGTATTTAAAATTATCTGTGACTTTAATTCATTTAAGGTAATTTATATTTTAAAAAACTAAATAACACTGATAGTAAAATCACCACATTAAGGAATTTGTCCAAAAGAAATATTGTGGCCCTATAATCACACTATTATAGAAAATATGTGTTTAGTTTAAATGGATACAGGCTGTTTATAAAGACTACTTAATTGTGTGAATTTTTGTTGAGTAATCAGTAGAAACCAAGGTATAGCTGTGAAGTCCGCTGGACAGTCTTGCTTCTATACTGTGAGACTCCAGTCTCTGGCTGTCAAGGTTGCCTCAGGCCATTGGTTTTCTGTTGAAGGCATTTATATGGTATATTTCACTCTATCACTTTATATTGCTGGATTTAATCTTACTGTTTGTGCTCAACTTTTTTTTTCCCCCCTCAGTACTGGGGATTGAACTCAGGGGCATTCTACCTCCGAGCTATACCCCCAGCCCTATTTTTTTATTCTTTATTTTGAAACCGGGTCTCACTAAGTTGCAAAGTGCCTCACTAGGTAGCTGAGGCTGTCCGCGAACCTGGATCCTCCAGTCTCAGCCTCCCGAATGCTGGGATTACAAGCATGCGCCACCACGCCCAGCTGTGCTCAACTTTTGAGCGCTCTTAAAAATAGTTTTATTGTAAGCAAATCTGTCTACTTTAAAATACTGGAAATAGATTAAAAATCTTTGTCAAATCCTTCAAAATAAATAAATAAATGGAAGTATGAAGGATAGCCTAGAATCCTCAAGAAATGACACGAAAGACAAAAATATCAGGAAACTGTTGAAGAGTAAAGGAGACTAAAGGAACACATGGTCCTTGCTGGAATCCTGGATGTAAAAAAAAATAAATAAATACATACAAGTTTTAACAGCTTTGCAACAACTGAGGAAATTTGGGTAAGGATTATAAATTAGACAATAGTATCGTATCAATTATACATTTCATGAAAGTAATGACAGCATTATGGTTAGGTACATTTATTGTATATATATATATATATATATATATATGTATATATATATATATATATATATAGTCATGTCATCTTATTAGACACATCCTCTAGTATTAGGAGTAAATGAAACACTAAGATGCCTGCAACTTACTCTCAACTGGCTCAGAGAAAGCAAATAAAGAAAAAAGTCAAAGTCATTGTGGCAAACTGTTGGCATCTTGAATGTAGATGAATCATCTACAAGTATTCTTGTAATTTTTTATAGGTTTGAAGTTTTACAAATATTTCTCAAAATTAAAAAAATCACTGTTGGCCGGACATGGTGGTGCACACTTTTAATCCCAGTACTTAGGAGGCTGAGACAGAAGGATCACAGGTTTGCGGCCAGCCTCTGCAACTTAGTGAGGCCCTCTGCAATTTGGTTAGACCAAGTTTCAAAATAAAGAATAAAGGGCTGAGGGTGTAGCTCAGAGGTAGAATGCCCCTGGGTTCAATCCCCAGTACAGAAAAAAAAAAAAAAACACTGATATGCAATTTTTCAATAAGTAACATAATTTGGTTGCAAACAAAACTAAACATCTCCTCCTCCTCCTCCTCCTCTTTCTCCTTCTCCTTCTCCTCCTCCTCCTCCTCCTCCTCCTCCTCCTCCTCTTTCTCCTCCTCCTTCTCCTCCTCCTCCTCTTCCTCTAAAACCCTATCAAAGGAGAAGGCAGCAGTCATGGTGGAACATGCCTGTAATCCCATACTTGGGAAGTTGAGACAGGAGGATCGAGGCCAGCCTCAGCAATTTAACAAGACCCTGTTTCTTTTTTTTTTTTTTTTTT
>PVLC010006506.1:58668-69216 GCA_004027655.1 Graphiurus murinus
TGTGGTACTGGGGATTGAACTCAGGGGCATTCTACCTCCGAGCTATACTCCCCAGCCCTATTTTTTATTCTTTATTTTGAAACCGAGTCTCACTAAGTTGCGGAGTGCCTCACTAGGTAGCTGAGGCTGGCCGCGAACCCGGATCCTCCGGTCTCAGCCTCCGGAATGCTGGGATTACAAGCATGTGCCACCACGCCCGGCTACAAGACCCTCTTTCTAAATAAAAAATAAGTAAATAAATGGGATGTAGCTCAGAAGTAGAACACCCCTGAGTTCAATCCCCAGTACCACCAAAAATAAAAAAATAAAATAAAAAAAGGAAACAAAATAGAAACAAGGGATGAAACCAAGTAGGTGCTAATTTTTATTTTTACAATTTGGGGGGAATATTGGAGGTTAAACCCAGGAGCATTCCGCCTCTGAGCTACACCTCCAGCCTTTTTTTTATGATACTAGGGGTATTCTACCTCCAAGCTATACCCAAAGCTCTGTTTTTTGTTTTGTTTTATTTTGTTTGTTTTATTTTGTAACAGGGTCTCTCTAGGTTGTTGAGTGTCTGTACTTGCTGAGGTTGGCCCTCAACCTGTGATCCTCCTGTCTCAGCCACGCAAGTACTGGGATTACAGACATGTACCATCACACCTGGCTTAATTTCTTATTCTGAAGCAGAGTTTTGCTAAATTGCTGAGAATGGCCTCAAACCTGCAATCCTCTGTCTCAACCTCCTAGTTACTGAGATTATAGGCATGTGCTACCACACCTGGGGAAATTAGTACTAATTATTGATTAGTTCTAATAAGAACTCTGATTCTTTAGAGGTTAGTGCTCTTGTTGGAAGCAGAACCACAAGATTTCTCTACTGCCCATCTGGGCAGAGCAGTTACATTGTGGTGTCTATTGGGTAACATCGAGAGAAAGAAAATGGGAACTTCTGAATGCAAATTAGGCCTGTGGCAAAAAATAAAAATTGAAAAACAATAATAAAAGCATACGCTAGCCCGGGGGATTTTTTTTCCTCCACCAGAAGCAGTAATGTCTTGAGTGAACAAACATGAAGGGGTAATGTAACACAGAGATGTGTCTTGTATCTCTTAGGCAGATATGGCAGAGAATGGAATGGCTTGAGTGTCAATTTCTATAAAGAGAGCAGGAGTTAGACATGGTGGCCCACGCTTGTAATCCCAGCATTTGGGAGGGTTGTCGGCCAGCCTCAGCTACCTAGTGAGGCACTCCGCAACTTAGTGAGACCCTGTTTCAAAATAAAGAATAAAAAATAGGACTGGGGGTGTAGCTCGAAGGTAGAATGCCCCTGAGTTCAATCCCCAGTACTAAAAAAAAAAGAGAGAGAGAGAGAAAGAGCAGGAAATTGTGCATGTTTTAATTTTTCAAAGATTAGGCAGCCGGGCGTGGTGGCGCACGCTTGTAATCCCAGCATTTGGGAGGCTGAGACTGGAAGATTCTGGTTCACGGACAGCCTCAGCTACATAGTGAGGCACTCTGCAACTTAGTGAGACCCTGTTTCCAAATAAAGAATAAAAAATAGGGCTGGGGATATAGCTTGGAGGTAGAATGCCCCTGAGTGCAATCCCCAATACTGAAAAAAAAAGATTGGGTATAATGGCACACACCTGTAATGTCAGTACTTGGGAGGCTGATACCAGAGGATGGTAGGTTTGAGGCCAGTTTCAGCAACTTAAAGAGACCCTCAGCAAGTCCTTGTTTCAAAATAAACAATAAAATAGGGCTGGGGGTGTAACTTGGAAGAAGTCTGCCCCTGGATTCAATCCCCAGTACAACAATAAATAAAGTTATACTGAACAATTCTGGCAAGTATGAAAAGAGGTAGTACATATGCTGCTGGTTTTAGTGTAAATTGCTACAACTTTTTGGCAAACAATTTGGCAAAAGGTTTCAGGAGTCACCAAAATGTTCTTATCCTTTGGTCACTTCTCACAATTTATCCTAAGGAACAAAGAGAAAGAGCACAAAAGAGAAAGGAGAAAGAGGAAAAGAGGGAGGAAGGGAAGGAGGACAAGCCATATATAAAAAGATGACCATTTCAGAATATTTATAGTAACAGAAAGAAGGGAGCAGCCAGGCATGGTGGTGCACACTTGTAATCCCAATACTTGGGAGGCTAAGATAGGAGGATTGCAGGTTCAAGGCTAGCTTCAGCAATTTAGTGAGAACTTAAGCAACTTAGCAAGACCCTGTATCAATTTTTTTTTTTTTTTCCGGTACTGAGGATTGAACCCAGGGGCATTCGACCGCCAAGCTACAGTCCCAGCCCTATATTTTATTCTTTATTTTGAAACAGGGTCTCACTAAGTTGTGGAGGGCCTCACTAAGCAGCTGAGGCTGACCTTGAACCCGGATCCTCCAGTCTCAGCCTCCCAAATGCTGGGATTACAAGCATGCGCCACCACGCCTGACTCAAAATTTAAAAAAATAAAATAAAATAGGGCTGGGAGTGTAGCTCAGAGGTTGGGTTCAATCCCCAGCACCTCTCTCCACCCCCCCCAAAAGAAAAAGGGAGTAAGAGACTAAGAGAAAGAAATTGTTCGACAATGATGAAATGTTTACGTAGATTAAGTACAAGTGATATATATTTTTTTATTTTGTTTTGTTTTATTTTGTTTTGTTGGTACTGGGGATTGAACCCAGGGGTATTCTACCTCTGAGCTACATCCCCAGCCCTACTTTATTTTATTTTTTGTTTTGAAACAGGGTCTCACTACGTTGCTGAGGTCACATGGTATTTTTCAAACTTTGGAACTATGCAAGAAGAAGGTAAAATACTATTATATTACCATGCAAATTTATGCTTCAACTATATAAAGTGTAAACACAAGGAAAAGGCAATCTGTGAGATTAGGAGTAGAATTGTTATGGGGTACGGTGGATCCCCCAAAATCCAGGTTCTTGGTATCGTGAAGAAAAGAATTTCAACACATACCAGTCAAAAACATCTGGCAGGATTTATTAAAAATTAAGGGAAAACTGGGAGAAAGGGAATAAAAAGGGAAGGCATGGAGCGGGAAGCGGGAAGGGGGTAAGGCATGGAGGAGAAGGGCCCGCCGAGAGCCTCCAGGGAAGAAGAGAGAATGGCTTCTTGCAACTGGACTTTTTAAGAGTTTCGCTCCTCCTCCTCCTCAGATTCAGGTGGGCGAATAGGTGATCAGATAGGGCCTGAAAGTTGCAGGTGGGGGCTGGACTTCCGGAGATTAGGGCGTGGAACTCAGGTGGAGGCGGGGTTCCTAAGAAAAAAACTTCCAAGGGGTGGAGTTAGCTTAACTCAAAGAACTTCCAAGGGGTGGAGTTAGCTTAACTCAAAGAACTTCCAAGGGGTGGGGTTAGCTTAACTCAAAGAACTTCCAAGGGGTGGAGTTAGCTTAACTCAAAGAACTTCCAAGGGGTGAAGTTAGCTTAACTCCCCTGATTTAAAAAAAAAAACTATATTTTAAAAACTATATTTTTCTGGATCCTCCCATTACCATCCTCCTACCTAAATTTCCGCTTTCTAGGCCACCTCATCAGAATGATTTATCCTTAGAGTGAGGTCTATGCTTTTAAAGGCCCTCTTGCGAGCTGGGCGTGGTGGCGCACGCTTGTAATCCCAGCATTCGGGAGGCTGAGACATGAGGATCCAGGTTCGTGGCCAGCCTCAGCTACCTAGTGAGGCACTCTGTAACTTAGTGAGACCCGGTTTCAAAATAAAGACTAAAAAATAGGGCTGGGGGTATAACTCGGAGGTAGAATGCCCCTGAGTTCAATCCCCAGTACCGCAAAAAATAAAAAAATAAAAAATAAAGGCCCTCTTGCTATTGTTACAAGCATCGTTTTAGTTAATTGCTCTCTAAATAGCATAAAGAATGGAGTGCAGCAAAATCTACTAAAATAAACATGTCTTTTGGGTTTTTTTTTTTTTTTGAGGTACTGGGGATGGAACTCAGGGGCATTCTACCTCCGAGCTATACCTCCAGCCCTATTTTTTTTTTTTTTTTTTTTTTTTGTGGTACTGGGGATTGAACTCAGGGGCATTCTACCTCCGAGCTATACCCCCAGCCCTATTTTTTATTCTTTTATTTTTGAAACCGGGTCTCACTAATTTGCGGAGTGCCTCACTAGGTAGCTGAGGCTGGCCTCGAACCCGGATCCTCCGGTCTCAGCCTCCCGAATGCTGGGATTACGAGCGTGCGCCACCACGCCCGGCTCCTATTTTTATTCTTTATTTTGAAACCGAGTCTCACTAAGTTGCAGAGTGCCTCACTAGGTAGCTGAGGCTGGCCACAAACTCGGATCCTCCGGTCTCAGCCTCCGGAATGCTGGGATTACAAGCATGCGCCACCACGCCCGGCTTAAACATGTCTTTTGGAGTGTCAATAAATATGAATCTTCTTCTCACCTCTGTTTCAGACTATCCAATATAATATAAAATTATATTAAATCCGCATTATTCCTCAGTCCATTCTACTACAATAATAATAATAATAATAATAATAATAATAAACTTTTCAAGACATGAAAATAGCCTGGTATGGTGCTGCATGCCTATAATCCCAATAGTACTGGGAGGTCAACACAGGAAGATCACAAGTTTGAGGTCAGCAGAGCATAGTAACTTAGAATTTGTTTCAAAATAAAAATGGCTGAGCATGGTGGCACACACCTGTAATCCCGTTACTGGGAGGCTGTGACAGGAGGATTGCAGATTCAAGGCCAGCCTCAGGAACTTAGAGAGGCCTTCAGCATCTTATCAGACCCTAGCCGGGCGTGGTGGCGCACGCTTGTAATCCCAGCTTTCGGGAGGCTGAGACCAGAGGATCCGGGTTCGCAGCCAGCTTCAGCTACCTAGTGAGGCCCTCCACAACTTAGTAGAGCCTGTTTCAAAATAAAGAATAAAAAATAGAACTGGGGGTATAGCTCGGAGGCAGAATGCCCCTGAGTTCAATCTCCAGTACAGCAAAAAAAAAAAAAAAAAAAATTCCCAATACAAAAAAATTAAATATTAAAAGTAGGACTGCAGGTGTAGCTCAGAGGTAGAATATCTCTGGGATCAATTCTAAGGAAAAAAAGAAACAAGGAAGGAAGGAAGGAAGGAAGGAAGGAAGGAAGGAAGGAAGGAAGGAAGGAAGGAAGGAAGGAAGGAAGGGAGAGGAGAAAGAGAGAGAAAGGGAAGGAAGAAGGGAGAGAGGGATCAAAGGAGGGAGGAAGGGAGGGAGGAAAGAAAGAAGAGAAAAGAGAAGAAGGAAGGCAATATCAAAAAGATTAGAAAAATCATTTATACCAATTTAATGAAATTTAGATTTATACCCTTACAGTGTTGTTTTGGAACTGACAACACTTATAGTTATATTTGTCATTTAAAGAAAACTTGTGCTGGGCATGGTGGTGCACGCTTATAATCCCAGTACTTGGGAGGCTGAGACTGGAGGATCCTTAGAGTGGGGTACTTTAGTGAGGCCCTCCACAACTTAGTGAGACCCCATTTCAAAATAAAGAATAAAAAATAGGGCTAGGGGTGTAGCTCGGAGGTGGAATGCCCCTGAGTTCAATCCCCAGTACCGCAAAATAGAAGAGAGCCATATATTGCAGCAGGTTTTAGAACAAGGATTCTAGGGAGAAGTAACTTTGGGTTTGAATCTCCTGTGCAGTTGAGTGTCCTTGGTCGATTTCTTAATATCTCTCTGGACCTTCATTTCCCCACCTGTAAAGTGTATAAAAAAAATTTTATGTACTTTGTAAAGATATCATGAATATTAAATGAGTTTATACCTGGCCGGCAGGCACATTGGGTAACAGCAGGAACTGTGGCTGGTTCTCTTTCATCAACCACTCTTACACAACAGCAAGCAGTTGGGTCCAGGGGTGGTCAAATTAAAGTACAACTTTTTTTTTTTTTTTTTTTTTTTTTTTCGGCACTGGGGATTGAACTATTGAACTCAGGGGCATCTACCTCTGAGCTATACCCCCAGCCCTATTTTTTAGTCTTTATTTTGAAACCGAGTCTCACTAAATTACAGAGTGCCTCACTGGGTAGCTGAGGCTGGCCGCAAACCTGGATCCTCCGGTCTCAGCCTCCGGAATGCTGGGATTACAAGCGTGCACCACCACGCCCGGCTTTAAAGTACAACTTTTAATACTGTAGGATTTGGTTCTCTATTTAGATTTATTTTTATTATAGCCAGGATACCCAATGGGTAATATTCCCTTAATGATATTCCCTTCGGTGCCCTACTTCGTTGCCATGTAAGATATTGTGTTAAATAATGGAATATAGCCAGTCATAGTGGCTCACACCTATAATCTCAGTACTTGGAAGCCTGAGACAGGAGGATTACAGTTTTGAGGCTAACCTCAGGAACTTAGTGAGACTCCCCTCAGCAACTTAGCAAGATCTTGTTTTAAAATAAAAAACAATTATCTGCAGAAATGAGCTGTACTTGGAAGGACTTTATAGTTCCCAAGAATTGAAAAAAAAAAAAAAAAGATATTTAAAGTCCTGGAGTCGCCGGGCGTGGTGGTGCACGCTTATAATCCCAGCATTTGGGAGGCTGAGACAGGAGGATCTGGGTTTGAGGCCAGCCTCAGCTACCTAGTGAGGCTCTCTGCAACTTAGCGAGACCCGGTTTCAAAATAAAAGAATAAAAAATAGGGCTGGGGGTATAGCTCGAAGGTAGAATGAGTCCAATCCCCAGTACCGCAAAAAAAAAAAAAGAGTCCTGGGGATGCAGCTCAGAGGTACAATGACCCTGAATTAAAACCCTAATCGAATACATAGGGTTAAATGGAGGCTGAAGATTAAATTCAGTTTCTTATGAAACCAAAACTGAAAATAATTTACTTCCCTAATGCCCCTTGCCATCGTCCCTCTCTGAGGGTTGGACTACTCCAGAAGACTTTCAGGAATTTCAAGTGATCCATACTTCGTTGTTTTTATGGAGAAGTCGATTGTGGGATAATAGCAATTAATGTAAACTTCCTAGAGGAATTGGCCCACCTTTCTAACTCAACCCTGATCAGGAAGGTGAGAGTGGGCCAAGAAAACCTCTTTGGAATAAGCAGAAAGAATCTGGTGCAAAGTCAGATGAGAAGTCACAGTTGTACTCACCAAGCCATCCTGAGCATGTGTAACTAACAAGGCTGTGTCCAGGCAGAGTGGAGGGACAGGTGGCACCGTCTCTGCACTCCAGTAGCTTCACTTCACGTGATTTTAAAAAAAAAGAAGAAGAAGAAAGAAGAGGCGTGAGTACTAATAGTGACCAAGTAAATGCACACACAACAGGGTCCTACGAAAGCATGGTTGTGAACCAGCTTTAAGTCTTGAAAGCTTCCTTCCTGCAAGCAGGACACTGAGTTCCCGTTAGTTCTACTAATAACATAAGTCTTAAACTTTCAACACTTCATTAACTGAAAGAGGAGACTGCGGCGTCCCTGTTGCAACCTCATGACGGCCGTTTTTCCACTCTAGTAGCCACCAACGGATAGCCACAAAGTTGGACTTCCTAGAGATGCGTTGAGCCACAGCAAAACTCACCCTCTTGCTGTCAAGGGGTGTGATTCGACACGTGCTGGAGCTCCCAGGCTGATTGTAAAGTAAGTGTCTTGTTGAGTTGGTAAATGCTGAGGTTGTGGCCCTTGCAATGAGGGAAGGCAGGACGGAATAACTCAGCCCGCTCTTTCTGGCATTCAGTGAGGCTAGTTACTTGGCAGGTCAGCCTGACCTGGGTTATGTCATGAAAGGCCACCTGCGGCAACGGTGGAAGCAAATCAGTGAGCCCAGCATGAGGGTCACATGAGGAATTCTGTGCACATTTAACAGATACCAGTATCACACAACATAGGATGGTTTTCCCCAGATCCAAAAGAAAACATGTTTTCCCCCTTGTTTAACTGGTGAAATACTTGCTGTTGGAGCAACATTTCACTGAGAGTAATCCCCAAAAGTATTTCTGTGTTCCAGAAACTTGAACAATGAGACAGAGTAAGAACTGATTACTGAAAAAGGTCTTTCAGCATATATAATCTATGTCCACACTACATTAGAAATCAGCCCTGAGCACAACAAACGTGATTTCTAAGAAAGAAAAGATTTGGCACATTGCTTTATTATAATAGAAATGACAGTAGAAATGTCATCTTTGCTCTTCCTAGAACAATGTATGGCATATTGTAAGCTCTTGATGAATATTTCTTAAACAAGTCTTTGGCTAGCTTGGGAAAGTGGAATTTATTTGGCATTTAAATCTCATATTAATTTCCTGGTGGTTTCTAAAGGCATTTTAGGGACAAGTTTTGGAGCTCAGTGAGCTAATTTCTTGCTATTCAAATCCACAGACAAGCATCATTGCCACAGTCTGAGAGTTTATGAGGCCTGCCAAGCAGGAAAATCACAACAAATGCAAATATCGTGTGTGTGTGTGTGTGTGTGTGTGTGTGTGTGTGTGTGTGTGTCTATTCTGCCCTTAAGTTATACCCCCAGAGCTGACCTCAAACCTGCTATCCTAGTGTCTCAGTCTCTGAGTACTGGGCTTAACAAATGTATTTATTATTTGGGTGTGGTGGCACATGTCTGTAATCTCAGTAAAATAAAAAACAAAAATTACGCAGATTTTTAGTGTTTTGAGGAACCTCTATACTGTTTTCCATAGTGGCTGTACCAATTCCTCATTCCCATCAAAGGTATTCCTTTTTCTCTACACCTTCTCTTTTTTTTTTTTTTTTTTTTTTTTTTTTTTTTTTTTTTTTTTTTTTTTTTTTTTTTTTTTTTTTTTTTTTTTTTTTTTTTTTTTTTTTTTTTTTTGGCGGTACTAGGAATTGAACTCAGAGGCATTCTACCTCCGAGCTATACCCCCAGCCCTATTTTTCATTATTTATTTATTTATTTATTTATTTATTTATTTATTTATTTATTTTGCAGTACTGGGGATGGAACTCAGGGGCATTCTACCTCCGAGCTACTACCCCCAGCCCTATTTTTATTCTTTATTTTGAAACCGAGTCTCAGTAAGTTGCAGAGTGCCTCACTAGGTAGCTGAGGCTGGCTGCGAACCCGGATCCTCCAGTCTCAGCTGGGATTACAAGCGAGGGCCACCACACCTGGCTTCATTCTTTATTTTTGAAACAGGGTCTCCCTAAGTTGCAGAGTGCCTCACTAGGTAGCTGAGGCTGGCCTCGAACCTGGATCCTCCAGTTTCAGCCTCCCAAATGCTGGGATTATAAGCATGTGCCACGACGCCTGGCTCTCTCTACACCTTCTCTAACATTTGTTTTTGTTGTTAGTTTTGTTTTTGTTTTGGTACTAGGGATTGAACCTAGAGGAATTCTACCTCTGAAATACACATCCAGCCCTTTTTATTTTTTATTTTTTGGTGGCTTTGTCAAAACTTAACTGCCTATAAGTGTGAGGATTTATTTTTGTGTCTTCTATTCCATGTGACTGCTTTTGTGCCAATACAATTCAGTTTTTGTTATTGTTGATCTGTAGTAGAGTTTGAAATCAGGTATAGAGAATGGTGCAAAAATAGGATGAGCAGGCTTGTCAGGAAAAACAGATCCCATAGGAGAGAGACCAGTAAAAAAGGAAAAAAGGGAAGTCTCCATGTGTTTGGTTATCTGAAGCTGCATAACAATTCCCCAAATACAGTGCCTTAGAATAGCCACTTCATTCACTCCTGATTGTGTGGGTCAGCAATTTAGGCAGTTTATTTGGGTGGTTCTCCGGCTCCTCTTGTCGCTGGCTGGTGTCAGTCACTCAGCTGCGCTCACACAGTGGCTGAGCTGGACGGAAAGTTTATTCACCTGTTACGCTCTGTTCTCCACCCAACCCTCCTTGGACACATCAGTTCCCCCATGCAAAGTAGTCTCAGGGTAGCTGTACTTCCTACAAAGCCACCAAAAACATATGCTGGAGAAGAGATAGCCTTTTGACAGTGTGTGGTGGCACACACTGGTAATTCCAGTACTTGGGAGGCTGAAACAGGAGGATCACAGGTTCATGGCCAGCCTCAGCTACTTAGTGAGGCCCTCAGCAACTTAGTGAGACCCTGTTTTAAAACAAAAAAGAATAAAATATGGCTGGAGGTGTACCTCAGAGGAAGAATGCCCCTAGGTTCCATCCCTAATACAAAAAAAAAAAAAAAAAAAAAAAAAACCCTTTTCAACAGGTGGTGCTGAGAAAACTGAATATCCATATGTAGGAGAATGAAATTAGACCCCTATCTCTCACCCTACACAAGAGTCAGCTCAAGATGGATCAAAGACATAGAAATCAGACCAGAAACTTTGTAATTACTAGAAGAAAACATAGTACCAACACTGATAGGAAGGCACTGATAGAGACTTCCTAAATAAGATCCCCAAAGCATAGGAAATAAAACCAAGAATTAATAAATGGGATGGCATCATATTTAAAAGCTTCTGTGCAGCAAAGGAAACAAGAGTCTGAAGAGAGAGCCCACAGAATGGGAGAGAAAATCTGCCAGCTCTCTTCTGACAGAGGATTAATACCTAAAATATGTAAAAAAAAAAACAAAAAAAAAAAAAAAA